>JAGDQP010026512.1:0-18547 GCA_022664845.1 Lepisma saccharinum
CTAACAAGATGCTCGTTATATCTTCGTACATCCTCTCTTATTTTCTTCCTTGCGGTTTTATTAATTCTATGTACTCAATCCCCTTCATGTAATTTTCGTCTTCTTTCATTTCCCTTCTTTCTTTCATCAAGAGTTTAGTTTCTCCTGAGATTTCGCTCTCTTTTTATTTTTGATACCTGCTATTTGCTTGGCTGTCTCTCTTATTACGTCAATCAGTATTTTATTTCTGCTATTGGTGTCTCTTTATCTTCAAACTCTTCCAAGGCGTTGAATCTGTTGCTTAGTTCTATCTCGAAGGTCCATCTGTGTTTTCCTAGATTTCCCAGATCTAAGAGTGGTAATTTTCCTCTGATAAACTTCTTTCTCTGAAGTCTAGTATTTAGTTTCAGCTTACATCTTACCACCCTATGATCACTCGAGATTTTGAAACTGTTCAGAACAGACACGTCTTGGAGAATTTCCTTGTTATTCGATAAAACGTTTTCTATTTCGTTTTTAATCCCATTTCGGCCTTTCCATGTCCATTTCCTCTGGGGCGGTTTCTTGAAAAATGTATTGGAAATGAACAGTCTGTTTGCTTCTGAGAATTCCACTAACTTGTCTCCTCTCCTGTTTCTTTTGCCAATTTTGTAATGCGATTTCCTACTATACAAACCCTTCTGTATCTCCTCGTATCTTTTAATTCCTCCTCCGGATGTGACGTTGTTGGCGCATATAGTTTTATTACTTTCCTACTCTACCTCTGGTTCATCGTTGTTATTACTCGTGCAATTCTATCTGTAATGTCTTCAATTTTTATGATTCGTGTGATCAGGTCTTTATTTATTTTAAATCCAAAGCCTGTCGGTTTTCAATTTTCTGTTTCTTTGAGGTAGTACGTGTACTCTGACGGTAGTTCCAAATGTTCTTCATTCTTCCTCCACACTTCTGATAGTCTTATGATGTCCCACTTAACCTTCTTAAGTTCATTCTGCAATTCTTCTCATTTGTCCTCTCATGCAAGTGACTGACAGTTCAGAGTCGTCATGTATGGGTCTGTTCGAGTTGCCGTGTCGGTGTTCTGGCAGTCTACAGTCCAAACACGGGCATTTTGATCCTCTGGCTTCCTGTAGAAATTACCACTGCCGTTGCCTGCCACATTCCGTCCTCCGGGTAATTAGGGGCTCCGAGACTGTTTCGATACTTTACCATCATGTGATAAGAAAGGAGAGTGCAGACATTTGAGCACCACGCTGTCTGCTAATGCGTGGTGTTAGTGAACAGCCCATCCATGTACGAGTGTCTCATTTCAGTAATCATAGAAATTGTCATTACGCTATCTTGTTCCAATTTCGCGTTTTCCCAGTATAAATACAACAGCTACATAAAAGTGTGCCCGGCCCTAGCGTGGTCCAGTGGTAAGAAGTTGGCTAACTCCAGTTCCAACCTGGCGTGTGTAGCGCGAGTTTGGGAATCGATCGTGCTCCGTGAGGTAGTGTGTGGATAACTAACAGCGGCTGTGAGTTAGGTGTTAGTGCATTGATGTGCGAGTAGCGATTATTAGTTTACTATTATGGCAAATATTGATTCAACTATCATTTCTAGACTACATACTCTGCAAATTGATCTGACTAAATTTACAGTGAAATTACAACTTGGAAATCTACATGAGACGATACTTCACGATTTTGGTTTAATAGAAGGTGAAATACAGTGAATCGAACCAGACTACTATTATCGTAAAATTTACGTTCGAGTAGCGAATTTACAAATAGCGAAAATAACATTGGAACGGTGTCAAGGAAAATTAGTTCATTTGTCAGAATTTGAACGATTTATATTACCAGTATCAATAGATGAACAAGAAACAACTGTGTTATCTGTTTGGGTGGTCCCATTAGAACTGTCTGATGAACAGCTTAAAAAGACGTTTAGTGCATATGGTAAAGCGACAACAGTAGTGCACATCAAGTATCCAGCTCACAGTTTTTCCTTTCCCGTTTATATTGGAAATCGTCTAGTGTATTTTTTACTCGTAGGTCAAAATATTCCAATTTTTCTGACAATGAAAAGTTTCAAAATCCAAACACCTATTCAGGGACAAAATACGACAAGTGAAAACGTAGAGAATCCGAATCAAATTCATCATACAGAAGATCACGTGAAGAAATCCCAAGAATGAGGAACATTATCCTAATTTGTGCGAGGCAGTAAATAGTGAACAGTGAGAAGAAACAAAGGCTTGTGGTGACCCTGAGGCCAGTCGGAACGAAAGCAACGACCAAGGAGACCTTCCTCCTAATCAGCTGTTAGAGACTACCCCAGGTAAAGGTGAACAACCAGTTCAGACTGGTTTGCACGTTCCTTCTCACACACTGTCAGACAGCGAAGTAAGTGAAGCAAAGTTACGAGCTTTTTCCTGCGCTCTCGGAAGGCCAAAAAGGACGGGATAATAGTGTTTTTGAAGTGGAGCAAAAGCAAGTTTGATTTCGGGCTGAGTACAGATGATGATGATTTACCGTTAGTGGACGGGGAAAATAAATTAGGACAAGTAGTAGTTAGCGACCCTTTTCATAATGGTGGAAGCGGATTCTCCCTCCCCCTCCTGTTGTTAGTGAAATATCGACAGCGGAATGCTCCGCAGAAGCAGCTGATTGTGTCAATGGGAAACGAGTGAAAAGTGGTAAAACTGAATATAACGGGCTCGACAAACAAGTGCCAAGCAAAGTTTTACGAGCTTCTAAACGGGCCAAAATAAAAGCAAAAAGACAAGATAGAAGGACAAGATCACAAACAGTGGAACAACCAGAGTTAGAAAAGAGGGGACCATTTGGAGCAAGTAGCAACAAGGGAAGTAATATATCGTAAATTTCTTTTGACAACTTCGAGACAGGTATGTACTTTCATTTTCTAATTATAATATTACTACCAGAGCAGCAGTAAAATGAAGTGCATAATGTTATTGGTAAAAGGTAAGGTAAAATGATTTGTATGGGCGGTAACAGTACTATGGCTTACGCCCGTCCCGAAATGTAATGCTATTGGTGTGGTGGTTAATAGCGGGTACCTTGTCAACAACTTCGCTAGGCATTAGTACCATGAACGTATGTCATGCATATAATACAGAAAAAGTGGACAGCTGCATAAGAGTGTTCTAGTTTCAAATGGCAAATCCCTTTTTACGATACAATATATAACTATGCCAGTGAATCAGAAACGGGGAAGAGTTTTTTTATACGTCAAGATCTTGTTTACAAGAATGTTTTCCTGCATCCGAGTGGACGGCTGATTTCTTTAACTATTAACAATTTGCCATTTATATGTTGCTATGCACACAGTGGTACACATATGCAAAATATTCGCGAGATTTTTCTGTAATGTCTTGGCTCCGGAAATTCAAAAATTGCATAATTGTAATGTTATTATACTGGGAGATATGAATGCTACGAGGAATTTAAAAGACAGTACTTCGGGATCGAACATTAGCATAGCCCTAAATAAATTGGTACAAGATTTCCGTGTGATTGATGTGTGGGAAACACAGAACTCTACTGATATGGGGGCCAGTTATTATTATTCACAAGGGTCTTCGCGGATTAACGTGATTTATATTGACAAAACATTAGAGTGGCTCGCTTTTTCGGACCATAAAATTTTGTCGATGAAATTATGAAGTGATGTAGAAACGCATTTTCACGTTTCGCCAGTGTGGAGATGTAATGAGAGAATAGCAATAAAACCTGATTACGAGCTGTTAATTGTTAATATGTGGAGTTAATGGACTAGACAAACTCGATAGACAACGAATCTTCAACGGTGGTGGATGTATTTTAAAACGAAAGTAAAATTTGAAACAATACAGTTTTATAAACAACAAAATGAACAAAATAGTTTAGCTTTACAACATTATTATAGACTGCTAGGCCAGTATAGTGATCTAGTTAAAAGAGATGTTCAATATTTACCTCAGTTAAAAATATTCAAAGTAAAATCAGGAGAATTCATACACAATTATATAGTGGACCATGAATAAAAGCCACACTTAAACATGTGGGAATTCTCTAACAGCCGACGTATGCACACACAACTAATGAAATAAAAACATTGCCAAGAGACAAATGATAAACTCGTTTATTGATAAAAAATGGAGTAGAAGTAACTGGAAAACAAATTTATTCGTCAATTATGGAGCAATATAAAAACTTCTATAAACGCAACCGGTAGAAGGTAATTATTTTATGACAGATCAAATGGAGTGGCCTAAATTGACAGCTGAGCAAAACACAATTTTAGCTCAACCTTTTTCAGAAAATGATCTTTCTAACGCATTAGGTCTTATGAAAGCGGATGCATCTCAGCGTATGGATGGCCTGGACCCGCGCTTTTATAATAAGTTTACCCAAATGTTATTACCCATGCTAACTAGATTATTCAATCAATTTTTACAGTCACATTTGATCTGTATGGATTTCACACAAGCTATCGGGATATTACTTAAAAAAGGGGGGGGGGGGAGTCGAGTAAAGTGGATAATTTAAGGTTAATGTCACTGTTAAACGTAGATTGCAAACTTCTATCAAAAATGATTATGTTAAGATTGCAACCCTATATTTCGGCTTTATTAAAAGAAAGCCAAGGTGGGTTGGCAAACAAAAAAGCAATTCATGTTTTGTTAGCCAGTCTCCGAGAATTAATACGAGCTTATCAGCTAAAGATTGTACCTAATTTTTTGTTGTGCTCGACTGACTTTACGAAGGCTTTTCCTTCGTTAAATATACACTATTTATTGCAAGTTTTACAAAGTGTAAATTTTCCGCGAATATAGATAGGGTTATTGAAGAATGTGTTTGAAGTGCGCTCTATAAGGTTACAAATAAACGTCTTATGACAGAATTTAATATTGAAAGGGGTATCCATCAAGGACATCCCTTTGCTCCTCATTTGTTTAACATTAGGCTAATGCCAATTTGTATGCGGTGAAAAAGAGTATTACGGGTATTCGGTTGAACTCAGTAGTCTTTAAAGCTATAGCCTATGTTGATGACGCGCTATGGGTAGTGAAAGATACAATGGAAATTCAATATATACTAGATGTGTTAAAAAAATTCGAACACGTATCTAATATAAAAATTAATCCTCACGAAACGCAAATATTAATGATGGACAAACGAGGAAGAGGAAGCGAGTCTTTTCTGTACAACGAAAGACTCGCTTAGGTACTTAGGTATATGGTGGGGAAATACTATTCAACAAACGATTGCGTTGAATTCTCAAGCACTCATTCAAAAAGTCACAGTGGCGGTCCATCAGTATAAATATTGTTTTGAGACTTTGTTGGCCAGGTTCAGGTTTATTAACGTCTTCATTTTGGTTCAATGCACTCACGTATTACAACTGTTTTCTTTAACACAAAAGACGTATGCTATGATAGATATGAGAAGAGGAACATTACTATGGCACAACTATCGAGTCAGGACTCATAGAAAAACGTGCCAATTATCAATAGCATCAGGTGGATTGAACTAAAAAGAAGTACGTACACAAGGGGAAGCTCTATTAACACACCGTACCATACAACTATTGTGTGAGTTTCCAGAGGAATTTTCGACCCTAATACTAAATGAAGTATGTCGTAGAACGGATCTTCAATTACCGTTACATATTAAACAATGGAAAAACTTGGTTCCTTATCTCAATTAAAGTCTGATAGAAATGGCCTGTGCAACAGTCGCTAAGACACCTTTGGATCAATGGTCAGTTCGAAAAATATACTTTTACCTTAAGCAAATGGCACCACGACATATCCCAGCAATACAACGAGCTAATCCGGATAAACAATGATCAGTAATTTGGAATAATTTAGCGGATATTGCAGACGCAATGATGTTACATCATTTCACCTACTAAGTAATTCATAATATTTGGCCGACAAAAGAAGTTTTGTGTAAACGAAGTTCCAGTTTAGATGATAAATGTACTAAATGTGGAAAGGTAGATTCATTACTTCATACAAGTACTAGATTGTAAAGTTAGTAATCCAATTTGGAGACAATTCTGTAAAATTATGAATAGGATTTCAAGAGGACAGTTTTCGAATTATAACATTGAAGATATAGTGTCGCGTATCAGGGTTCGAGGTTCGAACCCAAACCTATAAACTTCCCCACCTAACTTTCTGTCTGAATTTTATTATTTAAGTTATGGACATTGGTTCTTTGCGTTGGTGTTTGTAGGTTGTAAGGATTTATTTCAATATCATTTATTAAACAATCAAGAGGCAAACGGTGTAACGCATAGACCAACAATACAGGAAGTGACAAAGCTGACTTCGTGGAATAGAAGCAGTTTATGTGTTTGTTTGCACGATTCAGCTCCACTCCATATTTGGTAAGCCTTTGTGTGTGTTTTGATGGTACATGGTTCCTGACTACCAAGTTACTGCTACGTCATGATCATACGACTAGGCGTTGACTTTTTGTTTGCTTAAATAAGCTTTACGCCCTGTCTCGTCCTCTCTTTGTGGACAGCGCAGCCAGCAACGCACTCAACATGTGTTTCTCGTCACCAGGTTAGTGCCTAGATTCTCAATCCAAGTTCTATTCTGAGAAATTTGGACTTAATTGTTCCATTCTGATTATTCTGAGAAATCTGGAATTAGTTGTTCTATTTCGATCGATTCTGAAATCGTTCTAGAAAGTTTAGAGTAAGTTGTATTTTAATTATGTTCGGTTTCAGTTCCCAATTTCTGTCCCTTTTCTAAAAGGTAAAATAAGTTGTACGAGATCTGCTAGGTCTCCTAGCTACTAAGAATTCTGAACTGGACTGTCAAATAGTAGAATGACATTTCAACTGTCATGTCAATTCTGTCGTAACACAATATTTTAAAGAAATAACACGTTGATAAATTGTTGAGCATAAATAGATTATTGTTGAAGTAAATGGAGCTCATAAGGCTAGTATGAGTTGTTTCGTAGGCCTGCTCGAGTACTTTTACTTAGATAGGTAAAGTAGTAATTAATTCTTTTATTAATCTTTCCAGTATGCTACTGTTGTTCTTTTAACATCTTTTGTAATAAAATATGAAAATGAAAGTAGTTCGGTTTTAGTCCAAACAAGCGTATCTCGACTTCCATGTGTTTTGGTTCTAGCAGGTACTCACAGACGATGATAAAGACAGCTGCTAAAATTTAAAATTGCAAGATAAAATAAGGGCATAACTTACCTAGCGTAGCTGTGGTTTTCTTAATGTACGCTCGAGTACTCTGTGTAGCAGACGCACAAAAGAGAAAAGTACACGTACAGCCACAATACGATTGACGGTATTTCTTAGTATCGGAGGGTGAAGTTAGTCCGAGTCGTTAGCAGTCATTGCACAAAGACTAATCATCTCATTTCACCATAGGTCGTACATTTGTCTTGCTACTTTCAGTATTTCTGTGTACATCCTCGGTTATCAAGGGCCTCTGGCCCTACAGCTCCAACGCTATAACAGACCAGCATAATAATCTAGGACAACACCAAAACTTTCCAGCAACAGTACCAGGACCATTACAGTACTCCACTTTAGGACGTAACCTCAGCCATCGCCGTAGCATCGAGACATATACTAGATCACACTCACCGTCAAGCAACCATTCAGGACATTCAATCACCACCGCCGAAGAAAACTCATGCTCTCAGTGATTCGGAATTAGACGAACTACAGATGGATATAACAGATAGAAATCAGTTTATAGATCTACCATCACGGTCAGCCTCAAAGACTCCCGCATTCTTGCTATCAAACTTTGACGCTAAGTTTCAAAATCCAAAAATCTTGTTACTACAGTTTCTGAAATATGTTCCACGTGACAGTATCTCAAGACTCATATCAACAAAGAACGGGATAATCATACATACCAATAGATGCCAACCTTGCCACAACAATAAGAAATAAGTACAGTTTTTAGATCTTCGGGAAAAACGCGAAAATATCCAGCCTGGAACACAAACCTATAAGACAAGCACTTCCACCTCGCAGATCTCCTACTTTATCCGTAGTCATACGTGGTATCGAACCTATTGTGACAGATGAACTCAAACTTGAGAGGCATTCCCTACAGAAATGCATACGCATCAAAACTAAACAGGGTGGTCCAACTTATATGATCCGTGTTCTTACTAACAGTCAAGAGACAATTGATGATCTTCTGGCATTAGGCGCATTCATATACAAGAAACTATATCGGGTAAAACCCTCGCACACCACACCTCCAATGCCAATGAGATGCGAGAAATGCCAACTCTACAATCAGCACCCTACATCCAAAGAGCCCAAATAACTTGAAATGCGGATACTGCTCAGATTCACATACTACAAAATCATGTACCAACCTTCAACAATAATCAAAGTGCAACACTTGTAACGAAGCACATCCTACTTTTAGCTACAAATGCAAAGCACGACCAGCCGCAGAGCCAAGCAAACCAGAACTCATAGTACCGATCAGAGCAACAGCAACTAAACCGCCAGATACACCCATCATACGATCAGTATTTCAACCGATAACAATCGATCAACTACTCACTTTCATTACTGTAGCACTTCAAAATATACATCCATTTGAAAGACAGAATGTACTTAAGCAAATACAATATGCTGCTCGTACAACTCTGCACGTAAACTTCAACGCCACATACTCAGGCCTGTATGTTCACTGTCATGCAAGAAGTCTTGAAACGGAAGTATAAACTTCCATCAAATAGTCTATTTTATGGCCCTTACGTTCTTATTTATGAATATCCGTTCACTTCACGAGCATAAAATACTCTTTGAACAACTTCTGCTCGAAAATCACATTAATGCATTTCTCCTGAATGAAACTCACCTCAAACCAAATACTTCATGTAAAATACCTGGCTACACACTAATACGACATGACAATCAACTACCAACCCAAAGAGCCAGTGGTGGCACAGCAGTTGGTTTCTCTCCCCATATCGCTTATCGCCAATACTCACCTCTCTTACAACAAGTACCCGAACATCTTATCATCACATTATATTTTCGTCTGTTTTACCTTACCATAGCCACCATTTATGTTCGCCCTGGATATCCTATACCGACCCACTTTTTTGCCTACATTTCCAACAACTTTACCAACTATCTCATCATGGCTTATATCAACATTCACAGTCGCTTTGACAGGGAGAAAAACAATTTTCAAGATTTTATTGAATATCAAACAACGGGCACTATACACCGACTGCCAAAACCTACTCGTCCGATAACAAATACCACTCCTGACATTGTCATAACTTCTCCTAATCTTCTTAATAGGTGCACAACAGACATATTAGATCTTCTCGGTAGTGACCATGCCTCTATTAAACTCTCTCTTCAAATTCGACATCATCTCAACATCCCAAGAAATACACCTCCCCGTCAAATCCTTCGATTCGACAAAGCTAACTGGACCGAATACAGGAATTACACCCAACAACACACAGAACATATAGCACCCCCAATAACAGAGGCAGAACTGTACGAATCGATTGACATCCTCACTAATACCATCAAACAGGCTTCCGAAAAACACATACCCAAAACCACCCTATACCCACATAGACCTAACCTTCCACCTCAATATCTACCACTGATCCAAAGATCCCGCAACTTCTACCGAGACTACCAAAGAACTGGCAACCCTGAATCACTCCGTTTACATCGTCAACTGCAGCGGACAGTACATAATTACATAAAATCCTACAAACTAAGGCAATGGGTTCGAACATGTAATCAATTAGCTGATACTTCGCACCCTACCAAATATTGGAAAAAATGCAATCAACTTAATGGGAAATATTCCAAAACTTCATATCCTATTCTTAAACGTAATCAAGCTCTACATACAGATAACGATAAAGCAGACGAATTTGCTGACTACTTGCAGGAAATTTTCACATCAGCGCCACCTTTCAATCCATTTCGAAGACATCCAGCAGACAGATTAAATATAATACCTCCCGTCCTTCATGCCTCATTCTTTTCGATCTAGGAAAGGCATTTGATAAAATCTGCCATCAGGCCCTTATACACAAACTTTACAACTTTCGACTCTCTATCACCTATATCCAACTCATTCTACATTTTTTTAACAAATCGAATCACATATATCACAATCAACTCCAGCATGTCCCATACTATCTTTTTACATTGTGGTGTACCACAAGGTTCCTCACTGCCTCCACTCTTATATCTTTTATTCGTTGCAGACTTATCTCAGCTACCGCCTAATACACATATCTTCCAATATGCTGACGATACAGCTTTACTAGCCCTAAGTAAAACCATTCAAAACATCAATAAAACTCTGATTGAAGCTATTCAAATCTTTATATCCTGGTGCAGTAAGTGGGGACTCACCATTAACTCATCCAAAACTCAAGTCATAGTCTTCATACCCCCAAAATGCCGCTCTCGTATCCAACGAAACCCTTCCCATCTCAACCTCAAAATTCAAAACGAAACCATAAAACCTTCAAACACTGTCACTTATCTTGGCCTTGTAATTGATCATCATTTAACCTGGAGATCATACCTACAAAAATTTGTCAACAAAGCCAGAAACCGCATCAACCTCCTAAAAAGACTCACAGGAACCATTTGGGGGCTCAAACCACGAACCGTTATCAACACATATAAAGTCTTCCTTCGCCCGGTTCTAACCTATGGACTAACCGCCTGGATAGCAGCCGACAAACGCATCTATCGTCAACTTCAGATTCTCGAGAGACACGCACTCCGCATAGCATACAGAATAAAACTACCTAGCCCAACCCAAGAATTATACAACCGCATCACCTTCCCACATCTTCTTCTGCACCTTGAAACACTTCGCAAAAATACATACAAAATAGATACGAAACCCAACACCCACTTTTCTATGGCATACTCCTCTCCCACAGCAACACACCACCTCTACACACTTACACACCACTCTCCCAACTATTTACGCTCTACCGACAAGTAATACCACCAAACCACCCAGACTTAACACAAATCATCGACTACAACGTCGATAACATTCCTCAGTACACTGCGCCTTCATCAACTGCACAGTGACCATTTCGAACGCAAGGGCCCATCTGTCTCCATAACCATCTAGAGCTGCCCCTAGACGAGAAGAATATCAATCACTTGTCTTAAGTGTGCCAAATTGTTGTGACGTCTTTCCGCACCTCGCTTTTATCTCATCAGCTATCATCACTAGGAGGTAAGATACTCATCATATATGCATGATTATGAGAACCCCCATAATGTCCAATCAAGTATTTGAACAATAAAGTAATAAGATAAACTAAACCTCTTAGCCCATCCAACGTTGCATAATAATCCTCACGTTCCCTTCTATGTTCTCTTCCCAAATAAAGGGTGTAACCCTTTGGGGGTGCTAGCCTCGGCTAGCAATTGGAAATTTTAAAAAATCACAAAAAAAAGTAAGGGTAAGTCTTGTGTAGTAAATCTTCTCCAAGAAAGTTGCTGACTGATATTTTCCAGGTTTTCCTCAATTACCAATGTTGAGTCGGAGATGTAAGACTGTCTCTCCCCGTAGAAACAGTAAGTTCGCGTTTGGTTCCTTTACAGGATTGAGTTACAGGGATGAGAAATCAAAGGGTAGTTTAAAAAGGTTATCAATCGTCTCCGGACAATTCTTCCAGCTAGGTACCTTGAAATCAAGCCAACACAAGTGTAACATACCAGGGGTATTTCCCAGGGTTACGCGTCAATAGTATGTTTTCCAGCATTTGAAGTGTTTCTAAAGGCTAAGAAAAGAATCCTCTTTTGGGTAAAGATACAAACAATCGAAATTATGTTGATTCGGTATTATGTAACAGACCCATGTTATTATGTTCAATTTTTGAGGGAAGAAATTCTGCAAATTCCGATTGATAATAGAATTAAAAGATTTGCAAATTATGAACGAGCGTTATATGTTTAAAAAATAAGTTTGTTGGGTTGTAATAGTAGTATTATGTAAGAAATTTGAAGTACATTGTTGAAGAATATTATTGTTGTAGCATAAGAAAATGTAATAATAATAAAAAATGAATAGAAAACATGCGTTCGAATTCCGGTGGGGGAGCAAAGTTTTTCTTCTTTTTTCCTTCAAAATATAGTCTTATATGTTCATATTTATTATTAATAATTGCTTTCTTCCATTTTTTGTACATTATCTTCAAATAGTGACCATGGGAACGTGGAGGTTAGATAAGTTTAGGTGCGTTCATGTATCTTTACATTTTCCAGTCTCTGAGATGACAATTTCTATCAGTACTGAAATGAGACATTCCTGTCCATGATCGTTCGCCAAGCAGTTGCTTGGGTATTTACAGCCCACGACGTGAACGTATGGATTGGACATTAGGCGTCGGTTCCCTTAAGCCTTAGGATTAGCAAGAGGAATTAAGGGGTCTCCTTCCAGTTAGTGGCAGAAGCCTTTTGGAGTGACAGTCCCGGTTTGCCGGTCCTGTCCCCATTTCCTGGTCTGATAAAAGACATGGTTATAATTATATTAATATTGTGTCAAATGTGTTCCCACTCGATTTTCGTGTTTAGTTTTACTTTTTGCTCGAGTTTATACTTTAAGGTGTGTAGATTTTCAAAATGTAGGATGCCAATTTTCATTCAACTTTTTCAGTGTTTTCCAAGGTGCGCCCAAAATGGCTGCTTTCTTTGACTAGGGCATGGAGAAGTGAAGTAATATATTAACTTATTACATAATGGCTTCCACGCCGTTCAACGTATACCAACCAAACTTTGAATGAATATTCTTTGAAAATCTATAAAAATGTATGTATGTATGCACATTTCACAGTGATCACATTGCCAGTGTTGCCATCTATACTTAAAAGTGAAAATCAACATGCATGGCAGTTAATGCAGTCAAGTTCTGCGTCACAAAACATCACCACTGCCAGCAGCATGCTATACAGGAACAAGAGTTTGTGGCGAAATTGGCGATTTCGAGGTCCCGTAAGAACGAAGACGTTAAAGATAGGAATATGAGATTTCGTAGTTAAGGAGATATGACAAATATATGCAGGTGTGCAGAATTTCATATATGTAATTTGAAGCATATTCGAGTTGTGGACCCCTGAATTTGCGTATTTTAGGCTAACTGATTCACTCATTCACTCACTCACTCACTCACTGATTTATCATATTGTTTAGGACGTTAACTACAAGCTAGAAACATGACATTTGGCATGAATGAGAATGATAAGTAGGTGAAGGGAAAATTCCGATATTTTGAAAAACGTCGCCATTTTGGATTCAAAATGGCCACCAAATGAATCAGTTATATAATACACAGCCTAAACGTCTGGAACTAGAAAAACGAAATTTGGTATGATGGTACACCATCGCCAGCAGGTTACGAAAATATTACAAAATGTCTCCAAAGACTCCATCTTGGATCCAAAATGGCGGACCCCAAGAATTAATTTGCCACACCCTTTGAGCTAGAGATACGAAATTTGGCATAAAGGGGTATTATCAAGAGCGGTTTCGTAAAATATTGCGATTTGAAACGTCGCCATCTCGGATTCAAAATGGCCGCTCAAAAACCACTTTCCACACTTTTCGAGCTAGAGAAATGAAATTTGGTTTGAAGATGTACCATCACTAGTAAGTCATGACAATATAAGAAAACATTAAAAAAGACGCCATCTTTAATCCAAAATGGACACTCGGAAACTAATTTTCCAAATCACTGAAGCTAGAGAAACAAAATTTGGTATGTAGTTGTACCACCACGAGTAGGTTACAATAAATGGGACAAACTTCGCCTATGGGGACGCAGCCCCCGGGGTGGCGGTATGGGGGCAGATCTGCGCCATGGAGGCGCAGTCCCCTGGAAAGTCTGGTTACGATAAAGGGGGCGCAGTCCCCAAAACTCTCAAGTTCGGAGTGCTGTTACCGCCCATACAATTCATTTTATCTCATCTCAAGTTCGAAGCGCAGCCTGCCACGGGAGTCTGGGAGCAGCGCGTCCAACGAAGAGAAGCGAGGGTATATATATTAATTATTTACGTACAAACACTGAAATTCGAGGAAGAGCACCATACATGATAAAAGTTCAGCTAAGTTCGCCAGCCCAAAAAGTGGTGAAATGGAGGATGGATGAGCCAAGTTTCATGGCGACAGCATGTAAAAGCATCACTGATAGTTGGCGCGAGGTGACAAGGTTTATGATCTTCAGGCAATAAGGCTGGTGGCAGCCCTAAAACCCATCACCACCAATCCTACGGCCTGAACATCATGAACCTTGCCACCTCGCGCCAACTTTTAGTGTTGCTCTTGCATACTGTCGCCAAGGAACTTGGCTCATCCATCCAGCATTTCACCTCTTTTTAGGGCTGACGAACTTGGCTGAACTTTTTTACCTATGGTGTTTTTGCTCGGATATTGGTATAATTCTGTACCGTTCAACGTATCCAGGCCAAACTTCGCGTGAATATTTCTTCACACCCCAGGAAAGTGACTGTTTTGTTCAAGACCTTCCATAAGTACCCATGTTAGTGTTACCTCTATACGTAAAAGTGAAAATGTAAATGTACTTCTATATCATTCAACGTATCTTCGCCAGACTCAGCATGAACAAACACTTTAAAGAATGCTGGGGTACCAGGGACAATAGGAGTATTGTTAAGCGATTTTGCAATAATTATTAATGTCGTAACGAAAAATATGGTCACGTCTGGTCATGATGTGTGACGTATCAGCAGTTACAATAAATGTTGATTCAGCATTGTTAATTGAGTATTGTTAAATTTATCATATTTTTAACTACTTATTAACAATACTCATCTGTTAGGGCAGAACTAACCATAAATTATTGTTGATTTAACCTTATTCACACATTCATTTCTCGCGCAAGCGTACACGGTTACCATACTTCGTGTTGCGGGATCGACAAAGAAAATGATGGCGACGTATTTATCGCCACAACAACATAAAAATGCAATGTTACTGCAAACACATGGACCTTGACCTTTATGAGGAGTTCGTGATGATAATTTTGATGATGCAGATGATGATCAGTATAATAACATTGATATTGAAACGTGTGAAGATATTAACGCATGTTTAGATTACGCTTTTGTAACTGTTTATTTACTGTTGATATATTTGTGGTCAAAAGATGACAGCACCGTTTTTAACAAGGAAGCTCGTAGATACCGAAGGTTTATTTATACAATCTGGTTATATTTTGCCGAATTAAACGTAGGATTATTGTTTTTATATACTGACATATGATTAAAGAATTTGCTTAAAGGATTTTGGAAACAGTGATACATGAATATTTATTCTTGCATATATTAGTGTGAGTCTTTTTTAGAAGTAGAAGACGAGCGATTCGCCGAACGCTGTAGTTCAAACTTTAAGAACACCCGCGAGGCGAGAACTTAAGTCTCCCAGCAGGATTTTTTTTTTATTGATGTGCAATGATAATACCATCACTGCAAAGTGTTGTAAAACGTACAATACCAATAGATGAAGCTACTACATTTCGATTTGGTTTATTGTAAATTAACAATAAAGTATTGTTAGTTAGTGTATGTATGGAAAGCTGTTGAGAACAACCACATAAGTATTGTTAAATTAACAAAACACGCTTGACAATAAATGTTTTGTAAATGCAACTATAAAAAGTATTGGTTCCAAAATAATTGCATTTGGAATCCCATTGACCATAATATCATTATATTGACTGTATTCTTTTTAGAGTGAATGTTCCTTCTTATCCTAGGGAAGTGTCTGTGGTTCAACACCTTCCACAAGAACTCCATTTTCAATGTCGCATCAATCTTTATGAATAGCCAATATGTCATATCCCATTGTCTTTTGTTACAGGAAAGTCCAGTATCTGTTGCTCTTACTCCAGTATATGAATCAATTTGGACCTCTTCTACACTTTATTCGAGCCACTCGTCAAGTGACCGGGAATTACATCCCTGGAAGAACAAGTAAAATATTAATTTTCTCATAATTTATTCCACTACACAAGCCACACAACACATATACTAATACCTGTATATTTAGCACAGATGAAGGAAATAAAATCTACACAGCCGGAGACATGGAACTTCTTGAAAGGTAGATGCTTTTATATTCAAAAACAGGAGTGTCATTTACAAATCTTTTGTTGATCAAAACATGGAGTAGAAAATCAGAGACCTGAAGACTACTGGAGCAGTGGTTGGACTGACAATGAAAAAAAAATCTTCATCGTTACTTCTTGTGTGCACCAGATATTTCATGAATGGTTACAAACTTGAAAGAAGTGTATGACACAAGGAAAATTTCAGAAATTTCTTCCAAGGATTACCAGCTTTCAGTGTCTATGTCAGAGATTTTAGAAACGCAGGAATATTGAAATAAAATATACGTTAACATTGCTAAGATGAAAGATGCCTTTCAAGATGAAACTATGCTCTGAACATTGTTTCTTCCACGACAGTTCCTGAGAAATACAAAGATGATATTTTGAACCGTGATAAGAAAGGGAAAACATTTTATCCAGTTTGAAACTAGACTAGACCGTGATACTGCTTCTGTTTCCATCTGAGACCTTATGAAGAAACAAACTGAAAACATTTAGTAAATGCAGTGAGAAAACTAAACCCTAAATATTGGAAGTAAGGTGATAAAAATAGGGATGAAAGACAGCTGCGTTCTCGTTTTCTGATTGCTATGAAGCCACTATCTGAAATGTTCTTAAGCATAGAAGATGCTATTAGGGAGTATGAGTTCTCAGTTATTTCAAGGTAATTGTTTGTGTCCGATAGTTTTCTTAATATTCCTTCAGATAATAGTTCATTTATTACTGTTATGGTTAGCTACACACCATCAATCATTAGCCAAATATCACCATCTCTTCAAAAAGATGCCTCCTCAAATACCATCCAGACAGCCAAGATGTGTATTATTAAACGGTATGGCTGTAGTGCAGTCCACGAACAGAACAGGCTAATTGAATTCCTGTGCAGATTTCACGAAAGCTTTCATTGGAGATTTGGAAAATATAGTGGTTGGTTATGATGAAGTCAAGGTAGTTTTAGATAGATACAATCAGAATTCATTAAAAGAACAAACTCGAAAGAAAATACTTAGAAAGTTTCTTGTGAAGGGCGATTCAAACACACATTAATTTTCATGAAGACCTTTCTGTCACATAATGAAACAAAAGCTCAATTAACAAAATACCTTGACAAAGCAATATTAAGCCACTTGCGGCTAGTGACAACAATATCATAATTGGCTATGGTACTCAGACATAGAGCAACAAACCAGGTCTATCTTTTAATTATCGTTTGGCAGAACACACACTTTAGATGTGTTGATGTTCAGCTTCAAGGCTGAACACACACAGCAGACACAATGATTCCACTGTACGTACTGGATATTGTTGCAAATAAAACTGATAATAATAAAGAAATTGATAAACTTCATCAGGTTATTTTCTTTTGTTGATGGACTTAGTTTGCAACTTCTCTGTAAAAGATTATACTTATTTTCTGACTGGTAAGGGAAATAGACATAGAAAAATCAACATTCGTGCGCAACACCCCCATAGCACCTCGTGAATGATGCCGTATGGTTAGTGAAGCTAGAGCCAAAGATAATCTCGTACTCCTTGTATTCCCCGGAGAGGACTGTGGGGAAGAAGTTTTGTTGTATTTCAAAGAAGAAAGGTATACAAGCTTATTTAAATCTTCCTTGTGATATTGATAAAGAAATGGTCTTTCAACACCTTGGTGATGAAAGCATTGTAAGCGTTTGAAAAATGTATCTTCAGAGCATAAATGAAATACACTGAAATTTACACTGTCAAAGAGTTCAGATAGCGTTTATTCTCTCCTAAGTGTTTAGAAGGAGAAAAACTACCCACACTACAGGAAGTCTGAAGCCACATATACTTAGATCGAATATAAGTTGTTTGATTGCAAAAGGCTACAAAGTCCCTCAGCCTGTCGTGCCACCTTCAGATAGAAATGGATGGAAAAAGACTTAATAAAGTTTTGCGGTACCTGTTAAATGTCTTCATCCGCCAGCATCTTCAACTGTCATTCAACTAGTCAAGTGTGAATGAAACCAATTGTGCACTAGAGAAAGATGTTCCTGCCTTAATAACTCCCTTCCATTCACATGTCTCTGTAAGTGCAATAGCTGTTCCAATATATCTGATCATCAACGTGAAATTGATAGTTACTTAAGTGACAGTGAACAAGAAAATTAAAGCGTTGTCTGAGGACGCTCGCATCGAAAATTGTTTTGGTCAAATACTTTCAAATATTGTAATATAAGAAGCATTATATATGGAAATTTATTATATTAGATTCAGTACTTTTGCAGACATAAAAATATATAACAATAAATGATATATAATATATACAAAATTAGCATAATTAAAGTTCTGTTGCTACACTTGATCCCAATCCCCGAAAAAGATTATTATTATTAAATCGTGACCGACCAACTTTCAGAATTATTAGCTGGTGCTCGTGCCCATTGCTGCGGGGT
>JAGDQP010026513.1:0-25853 GCA_022664845.1 Lepisma saccharinum
GTGAGGTTACTTTATAGCAGAGTAGTTCTAAGGTTAGCTAAGTATAACTTAGTTACCTTAAGTTATGTTTCATTTTGGTATATGCTAGGATAGATTAGATAGATGAGGTGTTACGGTATTCAGGGTAGTATTTAGAAAGTCCATCCTACTTTATTTTATGTTAGTTCAAATTAACTGTTCAATTCCGTGAATAATGCTCAATGCATAATATAGGAAAGCCTAAATAGATTTTGCACATTATTTTCTGATAAAACAATATGCACCACGAAGGAACTTTTCCTAGCTATTAAACTATAGTATACTCAATTTAAAGTGAAATACGTTCAATAGCTATATATCCAAACCAGACAGACGGTTTTGCCTTGAAGTAGACTGGGATCTAAAATATCTGTTGTTTACCAACATTTGTGAATCGATTTAGTTCATTGCTTAAAAAAGTAAACGCTCAAACTTTGATTCAGTTACCAAAGTACACCGATTACAGAAATAAATTATAGTCAGAAGATAAATTGCCTCAACATACGCGTAAAATATTTCTTTTCTTTGAAAGTTGATATCGTCGTTTTTCTTATCACTCCTACTGATGCATCTACGCGAAACATACATCACGATAGCTGTATTTGTTTAGTCTCGAACTTATAAAAGATTAACTCCGGTCATATTGCACTGAAGGTCAAAAGTGAAGATAAACGGGCCATAGAAACCTGTTTGCGATAGAGAAAAGTACAATACAATACAATCAAAAGTGCAAGGCAAAAATTCAAAACTAAAAATGGCAATTAAAAATTTTAAAGACTTTTAAAAGACTTTTACGGGCAAGAATGAGATTTAATATAATCTCAAATGCCATATATAAACAAGAAAAGGAAAAAAAAAAGTATTTGTTTAGATAGATCAACTTATCAAATATATTTAAAATATGAACATTTTATATGGAAGTGGGCGACAAACATGGCGAATAAACACCGGTTGTCATGAACTACCAATTGAATTCATTTGTTTCTTGGCTTCAATCTCGTATTATAGCAGAGATAGCTTATACCATATCCTTCTTTTTTATAACATCCTTGCAGAGAAATGTGTTTAATAAGTTTTCGTACATATTTTGTTTACCATATTAAAAGTACTAATTGATCGGCTCTCAGAGTGGAACATGTAAAGATATATGACCGCACCTAATCTTACCTAAGCCCCACGTTCCCATGGTTACTAATTTAAGATAATGTATGAAAAATGCAAGAAAGAAATGTAGCGGATGAAATGTTTCCTGAAGGAGTTGGACCATACATGGAGATGGAAGAGGTAGGAGGTTCTGATGGCCTGTTAATGTGTTTGGCGGTAAATGAGAAAGCAGTTCATACAGACCTTTCCAATGATTTCGAAGACATATTTGATGATCACGGTCTTGCAGTGATTGTGATGGTGGCCTTCCGAATCATCAAGCTTAAAGCATTAAATCATCAAACTTTATCGTTATTCATTCGTATATTATCATTGTTGATTATGTTAGTGGTTAGAACACAAACCAATGGTAATACATGTTTTGTATAATTAATTTAACATATTGTTGTTATCACTAAAATAATTAAAATAAAGATATTTCAGCAAATAAAATAGAAATAAATTATTAATAAAATATATGAACATACAAAAATATATTTTGAAAGAAAAAAAGATGAAAAAATCTTGCCACCCGCCGGGATTCGAACCAGGGTGTTTTATTTAGTGACCCAACGTCTTACAACTGCACCACTCTACCTGCGGCAAAGGGTGGTTTGGTCGACCATCTCTCGAACCTGTAAATTACCAGCACAGGGATTTGCAAACTTTACAGGTGGAATAGAATGTTAACAGCACTTTCGGGTATGCCTTACCCTAACCGGGGACACGCCCCCGGCTCCCTCAGCCCTGGTTTATTTATATATATCCTAGTTTCTAGTAATCCAATCCCTGTGCTCAACTGGTGACGTACCTCCTTGTTAATTTGAAGCGTAAAGAAAGTCCTATTTGATCATTGTATTTACACTGGGAACACGCGAAATTGGAACAAGATGGCGTTGGAGCCGGTCAATTAATTCGTAAAAAAGAAATCTGTATTTTGTTTGTTTCATTCATTGACCTCTATCAAAGTGATACTGGACTGATCGAAGACATTAAAAATTTAATGAATATATGAAGGCAGGATGCGGAGGGTAGTTAACCTTGACTGTCCACTTCCAGTCTAAACCAATATAGACCTAATTTTCAGTTCTTTACGCTTGCTATCGCTATGTGGCCAGTTTTTTATTTATGTTTCAATACTTGCCAATAACCTAAATATTATTTACGTACACAGTTCGGTACCTGTATAACTCAAGAATTAAGAGGCATAAACGAGGAAACGGTCACACAATGTTAACACATATATAAAACTGGATAAGAACTGAAAATTTGGCCCATACTGGATTAGACTGGTAGTCGACAATCGAAGTTAAATATTTATTTGCTTTGGCGTCCATATTTCGATACTAGCCGATTACTCCAGTAGCGTTACGTAGAGCTTGTGGCCATGGTAGAGAGTAGTGGACGCTCTCGGGGAAATAATGTTCATGATCTGTCCGCGTTCCATGCACTCCCATTTAGGTCTATAGGTGTTCTGTTGAACTACTTTCAAGGCACTTTGAAAACCGGTGGCCGGTTGACCAGTGATAGCGTAGTTTTTCTCTTGGTTTCAATACACAACATTTTTTTCTTTCTATCCACTTTTCAACAATTACATTTTGCTTTCGTTTGCATTCTCAATATATCAAGAACATACGGTAGGAAGTCAGTTTAGCCTCTTTTTGTTGTACCCATTTTCAATATTTTCAAACATAACGGAAATAGGATAAATTAAGTAAGATTAATTTTAATTGTACGCGATTCACATCACGTTCAACGCAAGAAACAGTAACATGACGCTAGGAGTGTTACTTCACCGAGGCGGACGTAGAGAGTAGCTCTACGTAACCATATTGGAATGACTGGTTAGTGTTAAAAGATAGACGCACAACAAACATTTAACGTCGTTTTCCATTTCCAGTCTAATCCATTGTAAACACAATTTTAAGACTTGGTATCGCTGTGCAGGCGTGTTTTTGATGCAGTCTTATTTTTTTAGTTATTTATATAATAGTGTTCCGTACTGTGTATATGATAGTGCATCCTGTAAATAATGTTTAGTTATTTGCAAGAATTAAGACACAATGTAAAAACCGGATCGCACAGCGATAACAAACATAAAGATTTGCGTTGGTGCTGAACAAAAAGTATTGCCTTTAGAATGAGGTCATTGGTAGCAGCATTAGTTATTTTATTTTATAACAGGCAGCTCATTCCCGTGCTTTAATCCTTATTGGCTAAATTGCGTGTTACGTCACTTGGAATATACTGTAGATATGTGCTATTTAGCACAAACTATACGCTCGTTATGCAAGACGTTCACTAAATATTTATATGATCTGCATGTTTTTAAATACTTTAGTAAATCTATATTGCTTCGAATGCTGAGAAGTACAATCTGAAGGATTGTAATTTCTGTGATAAATTATTATTTTTCTTCTGAATTGCCTTGTTATAATTTCACATTATCTTCAATCGCTAGTATCGCGCCCTTTACATGTATTAGCTCGAACTTGCTAGTTTTCATACATAATATTAATTTTTTGATGGTAGGAAATCTTCTGATATATTATTACAAACATTTTTGCGAATAGTCTTCCTGTAGTGAACCTATTCGAAGGGGTGAAGGTAACGTAATGATATTTAACAATTAATGCATTTTGCGCTGCCGACACTTGGATTTCAAAAGCTTCGGAATTAAACTAACACTCCTTCAACCCCCACATGAAATTTCACCAAATTCTGATAATATTTAACAATTATGATATTACGCACTCCGGCCATCTTGGATTGCAAAATTCAACGTTCAACTCGACACACCTTCAAACCCCCACATATGATAATTCACGAAAATCTTATGATTTTTCGCAATTATCACATTTCCCGCTACCGCCATCTTGAATTTCAAAATTCGAACATTTTAGTTTCCAAATTGAATTCAGCACCCTTTCAAAACCCACATATGGAATTTCACGAAAATCTAACATTTCACAATTATGATATTTCGTGCCGCCGCCATCTTGTATATTAAAATGCAACAATTTTAAGTTAGGAATTGAACTAAACACTCCTTCAACCCCCACATTAAATTTCCCGAAAATCTGATGATTTTTAACAGTTATGATATTTTGCGCTACCGCCACCTTGAATTTCAAAGTTCAACAATTTTAGCTTCGGAGTTGAATTCAGCATCCCTTCAAACCCGCACAATCAAATTTCAGGAAATTCTGATCATTATAAACAATTATATTACGCGCTGGCGCCATCTTGAATTTCAAAGTTCAACAATTCTAGCTTCGGAATTAAACTCAGAACCCCTTCAAACCCCCACATATGAAATTTCACGAAATTCTGATGAATTTTAACAATTGTGACATTTTGCGCTGTCACCATCTTGGATTTCAAAATTGTATATTTTTGGCCTCGGTAATGGACTCAGGGCTCCTTCAAAGCCCCACATATGAAATTTCACGAAAATCTAATGATATTTAACAATATGACATTTCGTGCTAGCGCCATTTTGGATTTCAAAATTGTATATTTTGGCCTTGGAAATTAATTCAGGGTTTCTTGAATCCCCCTCTCCTCATCAGATTATCTTTTACAATGATAATGTTTCGCGCTGCCGCCGTCTTGGATTACAAATTTCAAAATTTTTAGGCTCGGAATCGTAGTCAGCGTCCATTGGAGCTCCCAGAAATGTTGGCGTTAAAGTACCTATAGAATCACAATAATAGTTTTTTTAGTACTTAATTAATTACCTGTTGTATCAAAACTATAAAGTTAAAATTTACTATGAGCAGAATAATAGGATCACAGTTGGCAATATTGTGTATTACGTTATTTACCAAGAGAAACGGAGGGGAAGGGTAAATTACAGGACTTTCGAGCGGTCTTAAAAGTTTCGAGCGCTCGAATTCATAATTTCGAGCAAAAGTATTCGAACAAATCTGTTCGAGCAGATTTTGTTCGATCACACTCTGCTCGCTCGAAAACGTAGTTTGTGTTTCGAGCGCTCGAAATCCGCTTCTTAGACACCTCTATTCGTCACACCCATATTAAAATCAACACACACCATGAGCAGGTTTTTTCGTTTTTGTTTTTCAAAATAGACATGTATTAGTATCGATAAAATGAAAAAATAAAAGCGAGACGAAACATATACGTAAGTTGATGGAGGGAGAAATTTAAATACACATAATGAAAAATTGAAATCGATGGATGCCATTAGGCAAAGGCAGAGAAATGAGAGAGAGAAAGGAGAAAAGAAAAAGAAGAAAAAGAACAGGGAGTACAGATAAAAATATGGAATTTAAATGTAGTAAAAAAGAACCTAACATTATAAAGTGCAGTGCTCACAAATCTAACAGCAAGATAGAAGTGACTTTTGGATTTTATATTTTTTTTCAGGGATATTCGAATATATAAAGGGCGCTTGAAAATTCATTTAGTCACTTTCAATATTGCGACCAAAGTTGATGGTCAGATTAAATACTCATGATTTCCAGTGGAGACACATTTAGGGCAATGTCAAAAGTGTAACACACATGCTTTGTTTGTGTATGGTTCGGCTGCAAATTCGGTGGGACTCTTTGAACGTACTTGTTCGGAATACATTGTAATCATGGATTCCGCCAGTATTTTCAGATTGGGGTGTGTAAAGTCAAAATTGGGAGGGTGTAGGTAGCTTTGCAATGTTTCTGTCAATTTTGGCCGCTCGAAAAGTTGGGGATACTCTCGAGGATTTGCGGCTGACACCCCCGCCCACGGGCCGGGGTCTGTTTGAGTCACTGATAGTAACAAACCCAGTAGATACCGTGGGTCATACCTTCCATTCCAGACTAGTAATTGAATTGAACATGCAAAGAAAATGAATGCATGATAATTTTTCTGCTTAATTTCTATCAGAAAGAGCTAAGATTATAATTCCAATAAATGTTCAAAAGCAATATTCGCATGTTCCTATAGGAATATAAGTCATTACAGGTTTCACATTTCAAACTTGGAAAAGGGAAAACATTGAATATTATGTTGATAAATTAGAGGATACAGACGAATTTTGCGCCAAACTAATATTAAAATAACTCTTCTCTTGAAATAGCGAAAAAAGTGGGGCATTTTCTACTCACATCTTAAAATTTATCTGTTCCGAACATGCCACTCTAGATTACACCTATTGCAAAAATAAAGTTTTAATAATTACAACACTAATGAACTAGTGTTTATAACAATTCGCGCAGATGGAATGAACACGGCAGAGCTGAAACGGGTCACCGGCTGACGGGAAATGCAAGTCAGTTTTGGACTGTGTCATCAGTTTAAGATTCGAACGCATTCTGACGCGGTGATTCGATGTAGATCTACTAACCCGGAAGATGAACCAGACATTTTAATTATTTCATTGCGTTTGAACAGTGTTTATTTCAGGGGTGACCAGGATCGGAGATGTTACCCCGAGAACACGAAAAATACGACGTCAAAATTCCCAGTTAAATAGATTTTCCAGACCGGGTCAATCGGGTTACCGGGTCACTCATATTTGGGGCAGTCCCTATCACCGGGTCATCGAAAGTGGCCCGGATTTGGCTTTGGAATACGCACAAACAGAGAGAGTGTGTGTAAATTAAGAGAATAAATAAACATGAATAGAGAGAGGGAGAAGTAAAAGAAGAGAAAGAAGCAGCGAAGACACGATGACAGTACATCAAGAAAGAGCGGAAGAGAGAAAGACCAATGAAAAACATGAAAAGTATATTATCATTATGCTAAACGACACACATACTGTTTATTCGGATTCTTACCAGTGATGCTTCGTAAGTTCTCTACAACGCGGAGATGAATCTTTGTTTGAATTCTTCAGTGTATGCGACAAAGAGACTTGCTGTTGGGGAATCGAACCCACGTTTTCAAATTAGAAGTTCAGAACGATAGCGATACTCCACAGGCGACTTTATCCAAAACGTGCTTAACAAATGTTATTGTGTTTCTTTCAAAGAATAATAACACGAAAAGTGGATACTTCCAATCAATGATGTGTTTTTACTTGTCCTGGTAACCCCCTGAGACTGGATTTGGACTTTTCCAACCAACATTCGTAAGTCGTCTCTCTCTCTCTCTATAGTGACTCAGGTATTTGATTCCACTGTCTGAAGGATTCTCCGTTTTGTATGAGAAGTAATGATTAGATTCTTCACTACCACTTTCTAAAAAAAGTTTACTTGAACAGGATTTGGACCTATGATGTTTGCTTTAATACTTGAAATTCCGGCACTTTTCCTCTACCCCATTTTGCCAACTAAAGACAGAGGCCATAAATTATTACTAAGTTCATTTTCGGAAATAGCCAACTTCGTTCTGTAAGTTCTTTCAACCAAAATGGAAGTATTTTTTTTATTCAATCACTTCCCTCTATTTTCCGAAATACCAAAGGCCTGGAAAAAGTTCTGTTATCAACAATACCAGCTTATGCAGTTTCTATGCGCCATGGAAGTCCGAAGTCACGTTTATAGTAATAAGTATTATTATTATTATTATTATTGCAGTGAAACGTCCGAAAATTGACAGTTTTATATTCCCTGTAGAACAGCATTGAATATTATGGAAATAAACTCTGTTTTTGTTTTTCTCTTAAAATGTGTTTCCCGGAGCAAAAGTCAAAATTTCGAATATTTACGTGTTTTTAAACTATGATACGATTATTTACGTGTTTTAAAACTACTTGGTTTCTCATTTTATGCATGTGTTTAAAATGACTTCCTTGCAAGAAGGATATTCCAGGATTGTTACATTTAAATTCCTAATATTCCGGGAGTATTCCTAGGTAATTAGAAATATCCCGGAACTTGTCCCGGGAATAGAACGCTTGGTATCATGAAAAAATACAGGGAATATTTCTAATATATTCCCATAGAATAAAAGTAGCCTTGAACATTAGAGAAAGGTGAACGTTACACTGCAAAATCTTGTATTTTAACGTTACAAGGATAAAAAGTATAGTAGTATCAGATAGTTAAAATGCAATCGGAAAGTTAACAATAATCCTGAAATCTTCCGAAGGCGGACAGTGACATAAAATGTATACCCCTTGTATTGAAAATATTCTAGCATGAATAATGATGGTTTATAGTGAGAATATACCTCCCTTTCTATTGTGTAGAGCCTATATTTATTGCGTACTCTCTGGGAATATTTATTCAGTTACTTAACTTTTATTTAATGGCCAAACATGTGCTGTGGGGTCGAACGTCCCTTGCATATTTAAGGGACAATTTCCCTCGGCGTAAATAAACCCAAAAAAGTATTTCGGGAACATAGTATTTAGTGCCTTTTTTGATTGTTTTTGTTTCGTGCATTTACCTTATATTTATGGGCCAGACACTCACCTATACCTAAGCAGTGATATGTTTAAGGAACTGGAAGAGATAGATTCAAGCTATGGGTATCTATCTAAGAGCTAAATTTAAAAAAACTAGATGCTTGTTCCCGTAATACTTTTTTCCGTGACTGTATCATCTTCTTGTGCATTGAATGTAGGAGTCAGAACCTATATTGAAATATTAGCTGTTTCGAAAATCCCGTGCTGTGGTTATAATATTAATCGAAAACATACACTTCAAAATACAAACACGACATTTTTTACATTTTTTCCTCCTCTGGCAGTTACACGAAATGTTCACAGAACTACTTTGTAAATAGATGTTAATTTTTTGTTTTAACTTTAACTATGCAAATGTTTGAATCAATCGCAATAATAGTTGTTGTGAATAAAAGACAGTGGCGATCATAGTTGTGAGCTTCGGCTCTCCTCTTCCAACATGTCTGGTCAGCGTTGGAGCAGTAGATCAACTCCTCACTCCGGGAGAGACCTCATCCTCATCGATACAATATCTGAATACAATCATATTCAGAAAAAGGGGGAAACCACAAGTAAGCGAAATGAGTGTGTAAGCAAACAGGCAATAAGAATAAGATGATTTGTTGGATCGTTGGATAACAACAGATTGCTAGGATGGTTATTAGCTTGATTAGCTATGTGCACTTTCCAAACTGAGAATCACAGGTTCGCTTTTCACCTACGCCAGTGTTTCTCAACCTTTTTCATCCGGCAGCTAAAACATGAGCGTTGATATGCTGTATTTGACAATAAACATCCAAATTACATTATTCGAAACTATTCAACAAATTACATTATTTTAATAGACCCTAATTATAAAAACAATAAACAAAATAAAATATCTTCTTCGAAATTTATTATTTTAACCTACAAACTCTAGCTAAATTATTTTTTTCACCTTCTCTTGCAACCCCCTTACACACATCTCATGACCCCTCTGGGGCTCGCGAATTAAAAGTTGAGAAACCCTGACCTATGCCAATAGAATTTTCTTTCAATATCGTAAAATATTTTATTCACTTGTTTAGATTCATTTGTGGGAATAATATACACCAACTTTATTTGTTAAACTCCAACTTACCTTAGAAAGTAGGGGAAATGCAACTTGCATTTTGGAACCATTATTGTACTACTCAGAAGTTGATTCTTTGTGCATGCAATGTGGCCTGATATAAGTTTATTTAAAGAAAAACAATTCTAAAATAGTATAATTTACCAAAATCAAGATACGCGACGGAGTGGGCACTTCAACGAAGACATAAGAGAAACAGGCTTTAAGCTCAACTCTTACTGAAATAAATGCAAGACAAAAATTATATAATACTGATTTTCACTTCAGTTACAGTGTTTTGTGCATTTATGAGTTAATCTTCTATTTACTACTATTTTGTTAGATTCTATAGATATGAAAACCATGTTATATAATTTGTTAAAAGTTTCAAAAACCGTATTTAACGTCCCAAGTGGGAATAAGCAAAACTTCATTGTTAACTATTACAGACATACCAACATAACAGTATTATAATTTATTTTATGAACAATAAAAACAAGAGAAAACTTTCTTCACATATTTTTCGCTACATCACGACGAGATATACAAACATTATTTTCTTCACAAAGATTAGTACTCGAAAACTGCACTAATACACTGATTGTATTAAAACCTGCGCAGTGGTCACTCATGTTGTTGCAAGGTTGCCACATAGTTCAATTTCTGAACTTAAACTTTCTAAGAGCTGCTAAAGAGTGCGCTCAGATTATAATTGACTGAGTGTAAAATAACCAAGGGCCTTAAAGACTTCGGCCATGAGGGCTACGCGTGTAGGCAAGTTCTATACTAGCTAACATTATTGCAAGTTCATGTACTCTTTTCTTTTCTTATTCTACAGAAGTTGAAAATGTGGAGATAATTTTGATGCTAAGCGACTTCAGTCAGTAAGTTAGCCCGTTCGAAAATTTACAAAAACCTACACTTTCGCGCAATATAGACATATGATGCGGAATCAAATTCAATCCTGAGGCACGTGCTGAAGTAGGAAACCTTATGGTTGAAGTTTAGAATCGCCTGCAAGTGATGACTTTTGATACTTAAAAAAAACTGTCAAAAGCTCAACTTGTCATATTGCACGAAGTGTATTAGAACTTTTAATTGCAGTTTTCACTTCTCCATTTGCTAATGACATTTTTTTGTGATGTTATCTTCGTTCAGGCTGGTTTACGTTAAAATAAAAGACAATAAATGATCGTAACTTAATGTAACAATACTTACCCTAAACTGGATTTGTTCTTAAAGCTGCCATAATATTCATTTCATAATTCGACATGACAAAATGGACATGCATACACATGTGTTTACTTACTACAGAATACATACAGACAAAATATATCACATATAATCAATGTTACATTTTCCTCGCATTTGAACTTGAAGTTCAAGATTTTTTTCAAACCGATCTTGAATAATCTAACCATCACTTCTCATGCAAAACGGAGAATATTTCCAACTGTAGAATGAAGTACCTGAGTCATTATAGAGAGAAAGACGATTTACAAATGTTGGTTGGAAAAGTCCAAATTAAGTCTCATTGGTCTACCAGGACAGTTAAGAACACGACATTGATCAACAGTATCCATTTTCATGTTATTATTCGTATAAACAAACACTATAGCATTTGTTGAGCACGTTTTCGATAGAGGTAAGTGTGGAGTATCGCTATCATGCTGGACTTCTAATTAGAAAACCTGGGTTTGATTCCCTACCAGTCAGTTTCGTTTTCGCAAACACTAAAGTATTCAAAAAGAATCATCTCCGTATTGTGGAGAACTTAGGAAGTATCACTGGTCAGAATCCTAGTAAACAGTGTGTGTGCTGTTTAGCATAATGATAATGTACTTTTCATATTTTTCACTGATCTTTCTCTCTTCCTCTCTTTCTTTGTGTATTGTTATCGTGTCTTCGCTGCGTCTTTCTCTTCTTCTTCTCTCTATCTATTTATCTTTATTTTTCTCTTACTTTACACACACTCTCTCTTTAGGTGCGTGTTCCAGAGCCAATTCGGGACCATTTTCGATGAGCCCGTGATAGAGACTGTCCCAAACTTCAGTGAACTGGTAACCCGATTTACCCGGTTTGGAAAATCTATTTAACTGGGAATTTTGAAGTCGTATTTTTCGTGTTTTCGGGGTAACATCTCCAGTCCTAGTCACCCCTGTAACATACACTGTTCAAACGCAATGAAATAATTGCAATCTTTCCTTCATCTTCCGGGTTATCATGAAGAACGGCAGGTCTTCGAGTGACGTTGGCAAAGGACACTGTTAGCGGCACTCAGATAGTATACAATTAGTTTCGGATCTACCGAATGATAAGTCCGATTTTGATGTTTGAACTTAAAATTGAAAGCTCTTTCCAATACTAGACACAGGGGAAAAAAATGGGTGGGTAGGATCTCGTTGGGACTCCCGAGGGTTCGTTGAAAAAAATATCAAAATTCACATTTTTAAGGGTAGCACTTACCCCACACCATATAGGCCGCCAAAATTCTCTGGATCTTATTCTTCGCTTCAATACGTTTCAAACGGTGTATCATACGTTAAGATCGGTGGAGCGGTTCAAAAGTTACGAACCGAATCACAAAATTTTCACAAATGATAGAAAGGTATGTCCATCATTTCTAGTGTCTTTTTGTTTTAATCTAAAATTTGAGGTACCGGGGGGTTTTAGGGGTCCATTGCGGGCTCCCAATGGGGGGTAAATCCAAGCTTAGAGTTTTGATAGGAGTTACGGTTTTCGAGATATGGAGCAAAATCGATCTTGTATCCTTCCGCCATAGTGACACGTCCCACTTTTTAAATACGAGCCCGCACGGAGAACACTCTCCGCCGCTGTTCTACTCATCTGTGAATGACGTAAAGGAGGAAAATGTAAAGATACATGACCGTACCTAATTTTATCTACCCTCCACGTTCCCATGGTGAGTAATTTAAAATGTACTTTCTGTCAAGAATATCAAATTACTGTATTTTTTAAATCGTGTTACAGTCTTTTTTTTTTATAGGCAGCCTTACAAAGTAAGTGCTATCAGTACAAAAAACAGTTTGGGGTAAAAGCAAGAGTGACAAGAATTCTACTAACAAAAGAAGTTATATCTATTTTGCGAGTGACTTTCTTTGTGTCACTATGGCGGAAGGATAGTCTCTTAATTTTATTACAAAGGCAACACTTTCGCCATAGTGACACAAACAAAGTCACTTGCAAAATATATATATAACTTCTTTTGTGAGTAGAATTCTTGCGTCACTCTTCCTTTTACCCAAAACGGGGTTTTGTACTGATTAGATCTACATCGAATCACCGCGTTTGAATGCGTTCGAATTTTACACCCGGGGACACAGTACAATACTTGTCAAGCATCCCCCGACAGCCGGTGACCCGTTTCAGCTCTGCCGTTTTCATTCCATCTGTGCGAATTGTTATACACACTAGTTCATTGTTGTTGTAATTATTAGAACGTTATATTCGCAATAGGTGGAATATATAGTGGCATGTCCAGAACTGATAAATTTTAAGACATGAGTAGCAAATTACCCCCTTTTTTTGCTATTTCAGGAGAAGAATTCTTTTTATATTAGTTTGGCACTAAATTCGTGCCCTACATGCTCTAATTTATCAACATACTATTACATGTGTTTCTTCTTTTCACGTTTGCAGTGTGGAACATGTAACGTTTACTATGCCTATAAGGAACATGCTAATTTTGCTTATGAACATTTGTAAGTTTTCATTTTAATAAATGATTTATAATCTTGGCTCTTTCTCATAGAAATTAAGTAGAAAAATTATAATTCATTCATTTTCTTTTTATACTCACTTTGCATTCGTAGTCTGGAATAGAAGGTATGGCCTATGGCATCTACTGGGTTTGTTACAATCAATGATTCCGCCAGACCCCGGTCCGTGTGGGGTGTCAACCCCAGATTCTGGAGACTACAACGAACTTTAATATTTTGCGGACAAAAGTTGATAGAAACCATGCAAAACTCTAGTCCACCCTCTCAATTTTGACTTTACACACCCGAATCAACAAATTCTGGCAGAATCCCTGATTACAAAGTATTTCGAACCAGTATATTTAATAAGCTTCACCGAATTTGCAACCAAACCCCGCGCAAAAAAAGCATGTGTGTTACACTTTTGACATTATCCTAGATGTGTCTCAAAACTCTGGAGTTTCACTGAAAAAAACGAGTATTTAATCTGACCACCAAGTTTGGTTTCCATTTTGAAAGTGACTTAATGAAATTTTGAAGCACCCTTTATATATTCGAAGAGCTCTGAACAAATATAAAGTCCAAAAGTCACTTCTATCTTGCTGTTAGATATGTGTGTAGTGAGCTCTATAGTGTGGGAACTGAGCTTAATCTTTTTACTACGTTTAAATTCCATATTTTTATCTTTACTTCCTCTTGTTCTCCTTCTTCTCTCTCTCTCATATCTCTGCTTCTGTCTAACAGACATTCATCGGTTTCAATGTTTCATTGTGTGTTTAAATTTCTCCCTACATCAACTTATGTATATTGATTCGTCTCGATTTTATTCTTTCATTTTATCGATACTAATAGATGTCTATTTAGAAAAACAAAACGTGCTCATGATGGTTGCTGATTTTAGTATGGGTGTGACGAAGGAATGAGAAAGAGGGGGGTCTGTTTACCAGACACGATTATTGGATAAGAAGGTGCCATTTGGATTGCCTAGCTCCACGGCGTTCACTGTCGCAATTTTTTTTATGCAAAATGTACAATACATATATCGGAAATTTGTTAATTTTGATTTCATGAGGTCCGTGAAGAGTCATTGCCGCAAAGGGTAGGGCCACCTCTGAGTGATAACTGATAATGTGTTGCGAAGACCGGATTGTCTTTCACTTACTGCAGTAGCCAATATAACTTTAATACTTTGAATATGTAATTGTAGACAGGATCTTTGTGTAAAGAAAAAAATAATACCGCGTAATGATGAATACGTTTTGAATATGTTTTGCATTCAAAACACTACCAGCTAGTACCCGTGTTATCGAAATAATTGACGGTCTTTAATTTAACGCAAAAAGAAAAGCGTTTGTTGAAAGTTTGATATTTATTGTTTTTTTTAAAAAAAAAACATATGTGTGAAGCATATTAAGCAATTATACAAAGGTTCCAAAATAATATAAAAACTTCAGAAATCATCCCAAAATGTTCTAAGAGCAAACAAATGACCAAGAAACATAAGAACACCAGAGAATGCATAATAAATTAAAAATTCTTAATTTTGATATGAGTTTACTTTTATTATGATCTGAATCATTCAGCAACTCTCAGAAAGCTGACGGCATTTTATTTCTAACCTTATCCATGACAGACGGCAATCGCTTCGTCTTATCCAGGGACTGTCAAGTTGAAAACAGCTTTCCCGTCATTAACTTTTAGCGCCAAATGGATCGTAACTGCTAGGTGATACCAGAGTACATCCTCGTAGCAAAGTGTCTTATTTCAAGTACTGCAGGCCGGTTCGCAACACATAGAGTAAAAATTAGAGATCTGTTCCTAAAATAAACTCTTGGTAGTTTCTTCTAGCGCACAACATTTTTTTTTTCTGTGGGGCCAGATCTAGTTTAGCCTAGTTCTTACCGTTTGAACTGAGGACTAGCTTCGCGCTTTCTATTTTACTAAAGGAGCCAATTTTTCGTATCCTGTAATGAGGCACTGGATGAATGAGAGTTGAACATTCCTGTTCAGAAGAAACATAAATGGTGATGTGCTGCTAGAAATTGCATGTGCAGTTTCCGAACTCTCATAATGCATGAAAGTGGTTTAGCCCAGTCTTCTTGGGACATCTCAAACAAACTGGAAAGTGTCTGTCTGAGTGATGATTTGTATTTCTTGAAATTCAGGTTTTATTTTTTTATTAATGAAGTATCTTGATGGAAAAGGTGACTTGAAATGGGCATTTCATCCGCATGCTACCCTGTGTCCACTGGCGTTTTAGCCAAACATACCGTTCGATTAAGTTTTTTGCTTTGAATTGGCGACTGCGATGGTTCGCTTAAACTGGTATTGCACGTTCAACCTGAACCTGAAGTAATTGATTTCTGTCCAATGTGGCAGCTGGCAGGGTTCTGGTATTGTGGTACAGGTAGATGTTGGTTGGAAGCCTCACAACCTCGTCAAGGTCTCTACTATCTGTGAGGGCCTCTAGTGTTTCTAAAGTTGGTAGAGGGACGCAAGATCGTTTGTACCGTACGATCTTACGCCGGAGAACCAACTCACATAGTCAACTGGGTTACATGGACAGTGTTCTCGAATGTGTATTGCTCTCCTACTTCTACACAGAATAATAAGAAGTTTATTAAAATTTTATATTTATTAGCAGTCCATTAACTTAAAAGGTTTAATGAATCTGTTTCATTAACTTTGTTACTGTAATTATGATCCAAAAATGTGAGGGAAAAGCAGCCCTGATCTGAATTTAATACCATTCTAACATTTATGCGGTATGATTGCAAGGATCTTAGGATTACCAGCCGACTGTTTCGAATGTCTTTCTTTCCAATTTCAAACGAAGGACGCTACCACTGATTCAGCAGCGTGTCACACCGAGGTTCCGTGGCTCAGTAGTATGCCAATCCAGGTGGTCGTGCTCGCTAGTGCGGTAGTTTGGCGACCAAAGGATCGTGGGACAGATTCCCACCTCGGGCATGGATGTGATTTTAACTGTGCTGACAGTAGGTAGTGATGCAAGAGCAAGTATAATAGACGTATAATACAAGTTGAACAAGTAATAACAGCCCGCTTAGGGCAAAACACATTTTAAAAACAAGTAGTAGGGCGTTGGATTAGCATTCGGGAGGTTGTGGGTTCAATCCCAGCGGCCGCCAATCCTGACCGAAGTTTTTTCAGGTCTTTTCTTCGTCAAACTAAGCAAATGCCGGAATAGTACTTTCAACTTATGCCCTGGTCAACAGCTTTTCTCCTATGTTCCGGCCTGCCCCTGAAAGAGAGAAAGACATAAATAAATTCGAATTTAAATTCGAACAAGCGCACTGTTTCTTCCAAACATAATGGGGGGGGGGGGGGGGGCTTTGCCCCCCGGAAGTTTTCAACCGCACCCCCGAAAGAATTAGTGTTAGAACTTATATTACTCAAACGTATATTGAAATACGCGTATAAAAGTATATTCTATAAATATTGTTCATGTTATTTTGAGGTTAACTAAGGAAGTATGACATGTTCTTAAGTAACATTAGTATTGTTTTATATTTTAGCACCTAGGAGTAATACGCATTATTTGAATTTTCGTGAGCCCCCACGGCTTGATTTTGCACCCCCGAAAGAAAATTCCTGAAAGAAACACTGAACAAGCGAGTCACCTACCACTACAGCATCACTAGTTTACATAAAATTAATGTAACCAAAAATGTCATTAAGGTAATTAAAACGTTCGTATAGCTCTACCCGTGAATTTACTAAAATTTGTACTTACATTAGTTTCTTTCTCGTGAATGGTTGTAGCTAAGTTGATAGGACATTGGCTTAAGAATCTGAAGATCCTGGGGAAAATCTTACCGGAAAAAGTTCCTAGGGAACTTTCGCATTCACACCTGGCAAATGCCGATCTAGTAACTTTAAAATAGGCCTTAGCTGATTTAGTTCCCACTTTCTCTCTTCTACCCTATATTAGCCTCAACTAAATAGTACAAATAAATTCAAACCCTGAGCGATGGTTCTAAGTCTCAAGTGAAAGCAAAGAATTTATTTGTTGAATTAGTACAGAAAATCATCTGGTAGAATTTTATTACGGGTTCACCAGATGGTAAAAGAAGAGGAAAAAGAGTGATGAGTGTTGAACCTTCGCAGTGATCCCAGTGACGAACTACCTTCAAGTTACACCGGCTTCAATAGCCTACTTCAGTGAAAACTTTAGAAAGGGTAAAAATCTCTTTGAATCATATTAAAAGAATATACTTTTTTTTTCAGAAATGAAAATAATGATAGTAAGACACAAAATTTCTGGTAAGATATGAATAAACCGTAACATATTAGACAATGTTGTGTACGTAATTATTGTGTTAATGGTTTTTATAGTAATATCTTGTTGATCATTATGTACTGAACTTTTAAATGTTTAAAATAAAGCCTAAAGCATAATTTTGGGCTTGTTTCCTTTTTGCTTAAGGGAGGTCAGCACCAGCACTTATACAATATTTGAAACAATCTGAAGCAATAAATACGTTTATTAAAACGTATTTTAATTTTCTAAATTTAGTTAAATGAAAGTTTTAAGCAGGTGCGTACAATGAGCATATCGTCTTATTGTACAAAGCATATTTTTATTTCTCAAACAATCACTTACAAACATATTTTGCAAATCTTCTTACTTCTAAAGAAGGTTTGTTTTCGCAGTTATTGTCCCGGTGAATACAACATTCCGGAGTTGTTTAAGTTCCACACCATTTTTGAACGGGCAAGAGGAAAAAGGGTTTGAGAACAATTCGTATTTTCGAGCCGATGTTCGCAGCTCTTTACTTCTTCTATGCCTTAAATAAAATTAAAAACTAAACAAATTGAAGTATTGCAGCAGACGATGGAGCCTTTTATACCGTAAAAGGTCGCCTCCAACTACGTTACAGCTAGATACAAGAACAACTGAACACTTATTATAGATAAGTCTTTCCCTGGATTCTTCAAGTGAATGAAGCGAAGGGCATTGCTGTTATCTATACAGTATAGCTAGTGCAGAATACGTTTGTTCCAGCAGGTTGCGTACTTAAATAACTACGTTCCACACAAAACGGAAGCAAAACACTTAGGCGTTACGCTAGACAGAGGAATAACAGAAACTAATCATCATACGTAGCGAAAACTTTCAGCTCAAAACGTATAATGATAATGGAATGCTCGACCATCTATGCAGAGACTCACGTACGTACATATTCTGAAAACGATTATCATTTCGACGCTAATGTACGCTTCTCCTGCTTAGCATCATGCTGCTTGAAGCCATATTGCACGTCTAGTAAGCGTACAGACGAAAGCAGGCTGCATAATCACTAGTCACGATAGATAGACGAGAAACATACAAATATTGGAAGACTTAGACCTTAGTAGTATCATTAACTAAGATACAGTAGTTTAAACAAGCTATTGATTGATGGAAATCAAAGCGACTTTCTGCAAGGCTTGGGTTAGTAATAGCCTTCCCTATATGAACAATAATCTTTACATAAACTAATAATAATAAGATTTCCGCCCAATATTTATACAACTTTTAGCTCATTTTCGCTCAAAACATCTGAAGTTCTTACTTAACAAAGAACCGTATTCCCTCCAATTATAATATGTTTAAGTAGCAAGTCGATGAAGTACACAGAGATTGTCATACGTCATTATTTTTTTTAGATATGACGGTGTTTCTAATGTTGCTTTAATAACTTTGAGCGTCTGTAGCTCCGAAACTACGTGTTTCTTTGTTTTTTTTTAAATTTTCTTCACGGGAACTTTTTCCTTGCTTCGATCCTAGGAATTCACCCCAAAATTAATTAACATCACTTTTGACACACCCTGTATACCAGATGGTAACGACAGTTTCGATCATTCGATGCTGGGAAAGCGTTCAAAGAGAAAGACAAGTGAAACGCGCGTTGGTCAATTTTTTCCTCCTTTAACGTGAAGAACTGAAGTTTTCGTGCACGTTCAGAAGTAGGTCTGCTGGAGGTGAGATTTCACGACGGGATAGCGTATACCAGCAGCTAAAAATTGAACCTAATATATCGATATCTGAGAGCCCACTTTCTACCATTAAACTACTTTTGCCATTTCGAACCGTTATAGTATTTTCTTTTTTCTATTCATAGACAAGGGTATTATTTTTAACCCTCTTTATGAGATTTCTAAACAAAAAACATATTTAATCAATTTTCCTTAAAGTTTTCCTTGACTTCTCGAGATACTAATTTCCCTGAATTTTTAGATTAAGTGATACATTTTAAGAACTTGATTTGCATTCCGTGTACCTGTACGTAAAGACGTTCTTGTTATAAAGAAAATACGAAAATGATCAACTTTGCCCATATAATCTTCAGTATTCTTTTTACATTAGTTATACATTTATTAAGTCATAATTCCACAGCTCTTTAACTAAACAGTTCTATAGAGCAAACAAGATACACTGCACCTTCCTTGCAACGAATTTAACTTTGAGTTATATTGCGAGTAGTCAAGTGACAGTACGTCTTTCAAGGTAGATGATAAAAGGCAAAACGATTTGTTCACGACAGTAGAAAGCATTGTTTCTTCCTTCTCACATTATGAGGTTGACGATATGGGTAAAGGTTGATGACTTCCACACTCTAAATAGGGATTTACTATATTTTCCAAACTTTTGTGTGCTAAAGCTCAGACATTATAAAGCAGGAATTCACTTAGAAAGAATTGTGTTTGGCAGGAGGAAACCTAGACCTTAACCGAGCTAAAAAAAAAAAAAACCCCTGACTGTGTCACTGTCTGGACAAAATAAAAGCTTACAGCTTTAACAGCAGTTCAGGTTTTTAGACTGAATTGTGAATTAGCATTAATTTGAGCGTTGAAAAACGAAGTTGAAAAGTTTTGCTCTTAAATCAAGATACCGTCCCGGTATTTGTCTGATGAAACCGAGGAGAAAATTTCGGGGAGACGTCAACCGATCTTGAGATTTGTTCTAAAGACCTCACTGTTACAAAATAAACAGCTACTTGAACCTGTTTCCATTCAACTATGCTGCTTGGTGAGGGAATCTGGAATGCTCAGTTTTATTCACACACATACGAAAATCATACATCTTTTGTTGGAATTAATCTATCTTCGTGTGTGGATATAATTTGAAAGGAAAGAAAAAAGAAGATATGTGCCAAAAAGTATCAATAATGACTTGTTCATGTGACACTTCATATGGCAGACAATTCATATTATTTTATCCCTCGGAGTAGGGTTGGAGAGAAAATGTAATCCCTATGCAAACTGAACGCAATTACTAAGGAACTCCAGCTTTATGTGGAAAGTTTTGCATAGAGATTGTTAATAATAATAATAATAATAATAATAATAATAATAATAATAATAATAATAATAATAATAATAATAATAATAATAATTCAATAATAATAATAAAATTTTAATAATAATAAAGACAATATATTACCGAATTCCCTGAAGAGATGAACTGAAGATTCGACTTGACATTAACAGTATCCCTGGTAATCATGCATTAATTATAATTATGAGGCATTTACAATCTGTAAGTTAATTGTTGGTTTTCTAATATATAAAAATGAAAGTTTCTTTGTTACTTATGCAAATCAACACGAATGCATTGATTTATTTGAAATTATATAAACATGTGCATTAGGTACTGGGTGAGGTCATAAAGGTACTTGGTGAGGTTCTTCGATTTAGAAAAGGAATATGACACCACCTGGAGATATTGCATATTTCGCCAGCTGTATGACAGGGGTATTAGGGGCTACATGGCCCATTTTATTTCAAATTTTCTTAGCGATCGTTACTTTCGTGTACATGATGATCGTTTCTCAGAACATTACTTACAGGAAACTGGCCGCGTCTAGGCAGATCCACTTGACCCTTCACACCAGAGTGGCTTTCTTTTCTCACCCACGAAGACAGTCTATGTGAATTTTTGTCGTAAACGAAACTATTTTATGGATCTGGATCTGTTTCTTAGAGACAGACAACTCCAATTTGTCGAGGAGGTACGACGATATTTGATACGAAGTTAAATTGGCGTAGTCATCTTCACCAAATTAAGACATCTTGTGCCAGAGTTCTGAATTTGTTGCGTGTTTTAAGTCATACCACTTGGGGTACTGATCATACAACCTTGTTGCGCCTTTATCGCACAATCCTTTTTTTTTGAGGGGGAGGCTTAATTATGGTTGTCACGCTTATTCCTCTGCACGATTTTCTGTTTTACATACACTTGATAGTGTTCATCATGCTGAAATTCGCCTCTCCAGTGGCACGTATCGCACAAGTCTTGTCACCAGTCTTTGTGTCGATGCCGCTGAACCACCGCTCGAGATTCACCGGTTGTACCATGTGCCGAGCTACTTCTCCAAGGTGTCATCTTTAGTTTGACATCCAACACATAATTTCATAGTGAATCCGGTACAGCGAGGTCTTTATAAACGCCGTGGTCACGCTACCGGACCACTTGATATTTGAGCATCTGAGTTGTTGGTGAATCTGAATGCAGATCGTCCAACTGTCTGCCGTGGACTCTTGTTCGTCTACGGACTGATATCCCTTTGTCAACTTTAAAGAAATCGGAGGCATCTGTGATTGAGTTCCAGCAACGTTCTCGTGAGCTGCAGAGTCAGTACACGAATTTTATCGCTGTTTTTACAGATGGGCCCAAATCAGAATAATCTGTTGGGTGCAGATTTGTTATAGATGGGGAAGCCTTCTAATTTCGTCTTAATCCCAAAGCCAGCATTTTTACTGCTGTGTTGTGTGCTCTTTTAAAGGTTTTGGATTTTAGTCTTGTTCGTGGTTTCAATCGCATCCTTGTTTGTACAGACCCGCTCAGTGTTGTTCAAAGCCTCGAAAATATGTATTCTGAGCATCCGCTTGTGCAAGATATCCTATCTAGGACACGTGTCATCTCCTCTGCTGGTGGTGAGGTTGTCTTTTCCTGGATACCAAGTCATGTTGGTATTGATGGTAATGAACTGGCAGACGAAGCTGCTCGTGAGGTCTCTTTAGGAGCTAACGTTGATATTTAGCATGCCCCATTTCAGGACATGTTGATATATTATAGACAGGTTACACGGGATGAATGGAAGCGACGATGGGATTTAATAAATTGAAATCAATTAAGCTAACTGTTGCTCCATAGAAATCGTCTTGCCAAGATAGTAGGCGTGAAGAAGTACTTTTATGTCGCCTACGTATAGGCCACAGTCGCCTGACTCATGGATATCTGTTGCGACGTTTGGACCCTCCGCATTGTAGTGAATGCAATGGAATTTGAAGTATTCGACAAGTCCTTTTAGATTGCCCAGGATATAATCATCTCAGACAACGTCATAACATCCCCGATGACATGGCGTCATTGATAGGGGATGAACCAGATATGTTACGGAGAGTTTTAATGTATGTTCGACAGACAAATTTATCTTCGTCTATTTGATATGATTATGCCCCTCAGCTGTTAAGTTTTATGTAGTATTATTGTTTTATTTTGCGAAGGCCCATTTACAGCCTGCGCTTTTTTAACTGATGCTAAAGACTCTATACATCTTTAGTTTTATAAATCGTTACACTGGCCATTTAACCAGTTTTTTTATATTTCTGAAGACCTTTTACATCTTCAGTTTTTCATGATTTTATTAAGTTAGTTTTCGTAGTTTATCCAAATAGCAGCTAAGCTTAGACAAGACAAAGATAAGGGGCTTCCCCGCATCGGGACGGGCGTAGGCCATAGTACTGTTAACGCCCATAAAATTCATTTTATCTTTATCTAACGACAGAGTAAATAATTGCTATAATGCTTAGAATGACCATAATTTAGTATCCAAAAGATCAAAAGCTTTATAAGAGACAAGCGATGTATATTTCATCCTGCAATGGTATACCAATTGTGCATCTCTAATCTGCTACATACTATTAACAAGTGTAAACAGTATATCATTTGCCACTCTGCTTAATTCATTTCCTAGAATTTTTACAATGAATCCATTACACACCAAAATCTTACTTTTATCTTACACATACATAGGCAACTTGAATTTTTACATTATTTTCTGTTCACAATGATTCAGGACGTCTTCAAATCTTGCAACGTTAATTTTACTCATTTCCCGACGTCATATAATAATGAATTTTGCGCAGCGACGGGTGACAATACAAAATACAAGTCGGCTGACAATACAAAATTCCATTGTTACTTTCATATATTTGTATATATTTATATGTTTTAAAAGCATATTTTATTTTTTAAATACAGATCACTTTATCCTAAAATAAATACTAACTAGTAATGATGTGAGGTTTTGCTGGTTGCCGAACACTTTATGATTTGCTTCGCAAAACATCTTGAGAATAAAATAATCTGAACAAAAACACCAGAGGTGCAAAAAGTGGAGCCAAGTTCTTTAGCCCTAAAAAGGTGTGAAATGGGAGATGGATGAGCCAAGTTCCTTGGTGACAGCATGTAACAGGAACAAAGGAACTTGGCGCGAGCTGGCAACAGCCTTAGGGTTGGTGGTGGTGGACGTAGTGGGTTTTAGGATCCCCACCACCCTTATAGCTTGAGTATCATGAACCTTGCCACCTCGCGCCAAGTTCCTTTGTTCCTGTTACATGCTGTCACCAAGGAACTTGGCTCATCCATCTCCCATTTCACACCTTTTTAGGGCTAAAGAACTTGGCTCCACTTTTTGCACCTCTGGTGTTTTTGTTCAGATTTCACAGCTTTTTGTACGTGTATAATATATATACTCGCTCGCTCGGCCTCGTTTAGGTCCTCGCCCCCCGTAGCTGGCTGCGCCCCCAACTTCGAGTTTTTGGGTACTTACGCCCCTTTATCGTAACCACTCTCCAGGACACTGTGCTTCCATGTTGCAGATTTTTTCCATACCCACCACCCGTGGGAATGAGATATTTATTGAAACATAGGGAAGCTTTACCATATTTATTGTAACCTACTTGTGATGATACAGCAAATTTGCTTCCTGCTGGCGGCCCTAAAATCCACCACCACCAGCCCTAAGGCTCGAACATCATCTGGTGTTTTGCTCGGATTTCACAGCTTTTTATTCGTGTATGTATATACTGGGTTCGCCTCGCTGGGTGTGCTGCCCCAGAATTTCGTGTGCGCCCCCCAACTTCAAATTTTTAGGGCTACGCCCCCTTTATTGTAATCAGACTTTATGGGGACAGCGCCCCATGCTGTGCAGACCTTTTCCAATATCGCCTCGGGGGCTGCACGCTCATAGCGGTGGTTTGATCCATTTATTGAAACATTTTCGTGATGGTACACCTTCATACCAAATTTCGTTTCTCTAGCTTCAGTGGTTTGGAAAATGGTATTTGGGCGGCTATGTTGAATTAAAGAAAGCGATTTTTAAAAAGTTTTCTTACATTGCCGTTACCTACTTGTGATGGTACACCTTCATACCAAATTTCGTTTCTATAGCTCGAATGGTGTGGAAAAAGTTTTTGTGCGGCCATTTTGATCCAAGTTAACAACTTTTTCAAAAATGTAAATTATTCCTAAACTACTTTTGTTAATACACCTTTATGCCAAATTTCGTATCCCTAGTTCAAACGTTCTGGAAAATGGATTATGAAGTCAGCCATTTTGGATTCAAAATGATGTCTTTGCAGATATTTTGTAATCTACTAGTGATGATATACCGTCATACTTCGAAATTTCATATTTCAATTTTTAACATCTTTTTTCTTACAGAACCTCAAAAACGCTGATTTCGCAATAAACTCTTGTTCCTGTATAGCATGCTGACGTTTTGTGACACGCGGAACTCGGCTGCATGCACTGCCGTACGTGTTGATACTCCCCTCGATTCGCTCGCGTCGCTGCGCCAAGAATCCCACGGCAGGCCGCGCATCGAACTTGAGGAGTTTGGAGGAACTGCGTCTTTTTATCACAATCAGATTCTGCAGTGCACTGCGCCACATGATGCAGATATTCCCTCATACTCCAGAGCGCTGCGTCCGAATGGGGAAACTTCCACATTCTGCCTGTATAACATGCTCCTGGCAGTGCTAACGTTTGTGACGAGTAAAACTTGGTGCGACACGCAGGAGTATTGGAAGTTGGCGCGAGGAACTAGGCTCATCCATATTCCATTTCACCACTTTTTAAGGTTGAAGGAGTTGACTGGACAGTTTGCACCCCTGGTGCTTTTGCTCGTATTTCGCAGCTTTTTACACTTGTGTAATGCATATAGTCGCTTCGCCTCATTGGGGCGCTGGCCCCAGAATTCCAAGATGGCCTCGCTGGGGCGCTGCCCCCAGAATTCCAAGATGGCCTCGCTGGGGCGCACCCCTTTATCGCAATTAACTTCCGCTGGGAACTGTACCCTAGTAGGGGAGATGAGCCGAATTTATTCTAACCTACTCGTAATGGTACACCTTCATACCAAATTTCGTTTCTCTAGCTTCAGTCATTATAAAGTGGGGCTTAGGCGGGCATTTTGGATAAAAGATGGACACATTTTTAACGTTTTCTTATATTTTCGTGACATACTCGTGATGATACACT
>JAGDQP010026514.1:0-25853 GCA_022664845.1 Lepisma saccharinum
GGAATATATATATATAGAGAGAGAGAGAGAGAGAGAGAGCGAGAATTATACTTGTATGTCACCATCAAAGCCATTAAATAGATGCACCTCCCATCAGAGTTTAATTGAGCTCAAATCATTTGATATGTTAGTTTCCTATTTTATGCTCATTTGCTATTTATCATAAAGAGCAATTAACAAAGCCGGAACAATTTCATCCCTGAGGAAGCAAATTTTCTATTTCTATGCAATTTGACTAGAGAAAGCATTCTAGTGGAAATAACGCAATTATTTACACATAGAGGTTAAGGTGTTGTTTCGTTTTTTCGTACTTCTAGCTACAGAATTTATGAACTCACAGAGACATTTAGACTACTTCGTGACGGTATAAATTCAGGAAAAAGGTCACTAAGGAGCAATGATTAAATCCTGTGGCTCAATTCTTGATAAAACAAACTTATATCTTTCAAGATTCAGGAATACTTTTATCGCCAAATATTCCGCATACAAGACATCTCTCGTGGGTGGAAGCAACTGGCTTCCGGCACATTCATGTGGAGCGGGGATAGGGCAAGTTGCATTAAACCTCGATTGCAAAATCAAGAGCGTTGTCAGGTCAAACTGAAGCAAGTAGCGGTAGTGATGTGAGATGAAAAATTTTACGCATTTATTTTTCCAGCACTTGGCACATATAGAAACATCATGTACATTTTTCATTATCAAGTACGAAATATTTAAACTCCCCCGTGGCGCAGTGGATAGCACGCCGGCTTTGTCGTAGCGCAGTGGTTCCAGTTATGATAAGTTGCTATTGCTAAAATTATAATTTGCTGTTATGCAATATTCCTATACATGGATTCAATCAATTTTATAGCTTAATGTGGAGTTTATACTTGAAAATGGATATATGTTTAGAACTGAAAATTTTCTGGAAAAATGTAGTGGAATTTTTTTCGCAGACTCTTATAATCTACATGCTCACTCTATATAGAAAAATAAACAGAAACAATGCAGTCTGATAAGTTAAAAAAGATCTTTTTGTGGTTTCGATTTGTGCGCAGTTCTGTGTACTATTATTGTTTTACTGCACTGTACTCTGTGGTGAAAGGTAAATTCGGAAAAGGTACATTAAATGTTTCTAAAATATTTTCCAGAAATAACAAATAGTTAGCTTTTTCATATTATGAAACTACAGTATTTTATGCGACGTCTATTGCAAGTAAAGTTTACGGTACAGTAACAATGTAGGAACAAGTGAAAAGACTGTTCATAAAACGGAAAATTTTTCATTTCAAATTTTTTCGGAAAATTTTCATCACTATGTAGTTGACATATGCTTACGATGTGGTGGAGTACCATCCTGACTGGTTCTTCCATTTTTTCAGGTTCTGGTCGTTTCTTTCATTGGTAGACGTCATCCTTTGGATACATAGCGAGTTTAGCTAAAACTACCTAGATATAGATATTGTATTTTTATTGTATAGAGCAAATATAGCAATACAACCTGAAAACATACTTCGAAGCTAATATCTAAAGAAAAGGATAACTAAGCGAAAGCTGTACCTAACGGTCAAACACTGAATAATAAATACTATAAATATGATGACAATTTGTTTCTTGAACTACAATAATTTACTGTATTTCACGATATTTCGCATTCTGAGAGATATCTTAGAGCGTATTGACTAACAAATAATCAACAAATCTTTTAAAAATGAATGTAAATACAGAAGTGAATTACAACTCTGACAACCAGTGCGTTCAATTTTATTGTAAAAGTTTTCCATCTAACCTAAAAGTTATGCACTCATGTGAAAAAGTACACGTCAAAGAAGTTTTGCAGTGAAAATCCCAACCTCTTGTCGTTTCTGGTTCTCATTTTGTAATATCTTTTGTTTGTAGAAAAAAAAAATCACCCATTTTTAAAGAATAAAAGTATTTTTTTATTACACTACTTAAATTGTTTTAAAAGTGTTCCTGAAAATCTAAGTATGAAGGTTTCAAAACAAACGTACAACCATTGCAAAATCTAACGTATCACGCAATTACAACATATCACGGAATTACAGATATCACGAAATTACCAAATATCACGAAATTACCAAAAAATACAAAATATCACGAAATTACAACATATCTCGAAATTACCAACGTTTGTCTTACTTTTAAGCAGAAATTGAAGAGATTTTTAAAAGAAAAAAGATATGCACGAAAAGTATAAAATATAATTTTTTACGTTGTGTAAACCTAATACATAATCAAGGAATTCTTCTGTAACTTTATTTTAAAACTTTTTCGATAATACTGAATGTTGAAAAAAATAAAATAAAAGATGCCCAGGATTTTAGCAGAGAATATCCTATTTACTAACATATTTTTCAATTTGTTAGTTTTATGCTATTTTTTAGAAGAAAGAAAATAAATATATGAATAAATGAAGGTACAAAATGAAACGCATAACGAAACAGAAAAAAATGTGGAAATGAAATTATAAATTTTTAATAGTGATGGAACAAAATAGAAGAAACAAAACATTACAAATTACTTTTTTTTGTAAATACTTTCCGAGAAGTTAGATATTCGGCCACCACTAACAATACTACTATGTAGCTTCGTAGAACGTTATTAATAATTACTAAATGATTACAATTTATTATTACTGTTTTGTTTTAGTCCTATTGCTTCTAAAAAAAACACACAAACACGTGAAGTGGAACAGCATAAAATTTGTCTGAAATTAGAGTTTATGTTCACAACCATGAATATCTAACAACTACAAATGCTGAAACTAGTGGAAGGAGTTTTGAGCAATAGAGGGAATGAGAAATACAGAATTATTTTTGTTGGATGCCAGGAAAACGTTAATGCATAGCAACAACACACACCAAACGCCAGAGCTTAATTGAGCAAAAGATAATCGGATAAATATTTATCTTCTTTTTTTTTCACCCTCCTTTTCTGCTTATGTATCACAAAATTGTAGTTTCAATTACCTAACAATTTCATTCCTGATAAAACACATTTTCTGTTTCTATGCAAGAGAAACCGAGAAAACTATCCGAGCACAAGTAACCGAATTATGCTCTCCAGAGAGAGAGAGAGGAGAGAGAGAGAAGTTGGATTATCTCCGGCTACGGAGCTCGTAATACGGAAACACAATGGCTACTTAATTACCCCATGGGGATAGCTGTAAAACTGGTAAGAAGAAAAAGGGAAAAGAGAAATGTAATATAACGTACATACATACGGCAATTAAAATTACTGACGTCTGTTTCTTCGTTTTTTTTTTTTTTTTAAAAATAAATCAGAAAATACTGTTTGTTAACATTAAATTTTCAACTTTTGTAAATGACCTTCGCGGCTTTTGGCACAAGTCACACATTTTCTGGTCCCCGTAGAGACGGTGGTTGTTAAATCTTTGAGAACATTTTGGTTGATACTATTGTAGTCTCTCTGAGATGTAGTTGTGGTTATCTCAGAATGTTAAAAGAGAAATACACATACAATTCCTTTTAACAAGCATATGGCCATTTAAAGATCATTAAAATGTGTTCGTATATTTACTTTTTAAACTTAATGCAAGTTAATGTAATCGCAAATTGACCAACTTTTGCCTTAATTTTGAATTGTTCTTTGTAATTGCAGTTTCACAGCCAACTTTGAACATTAATTCCGACTAGATCTACAATTTGCTAGTATAATACTATACCATATCCTTGAGTTGTCCTATTAAATTACAATTCAACACGGCAGATGATTTTGTAATTTAAGTTAAATTAGGGTTTTCTAGAAACTCCTATATTAAGAATTCGTTCTTCTCTTGCGAACATGGTTGGACTTTGATGCCACTTTCGTCTGTTGTTCACTTTTTATATATATATGAGCTGCGCGAGCATGTATTTAGTCTGGAAACGGGACTTGAAACCCAAGCCCTCGGAGCCATCATAGAAAAGTTTCTCTGTTTGGGTCTCACGCAAAACTAGTTCCAACTGTTCAGTAAAACTATTAATTTGCCGTGATTGGTTCGTTCACGAAAGGAAGGAGAACTGAAATCGTGTCTCCCTGATCTGAATGTAGGTGATCCAGCGACCCGGTCCGAAATTTGACCCAACTGACTCGGTCTTGACCCGAATTACGCGACTGACTCAGTAGCCCGGTGTTGACCCAAACGACCATATTAACTTTACGATCCGCTGACCCGATGACAGAATCTTAGCCCAACTGACCCAGATCTTGACCGATGACCCTGTCTTGACTCGATTTGACCTGTTCTTGTTCCTGTGACTTCAGTCAATCAATATTTTAATTTGTGAGGTTCATTTTTTTTTAGAATATCCTTTTCGAGGGGAGAGTTGTTTGAACGCCTCCGGTGTGAAGGGATATAATTCCAGTTAAAGAATTCTTCGGTGTGCAAAAATACATCGCTAAAGGGCAATCTGAATTATGAAATATTAGTCCAGATTGTTTAGACATACTTGTGAATAGCAACATATAAGATGAACGTCGAATACGAATTGCAATATATTTAATATCTTAGATAGTTATTTGTGTAGTTTTAGTGTTAGTGACCATAAGCATATTATCACATTTATTTCTAGTTATTACATAATGAATGAACAACTACAAGAAAATAGTTACAGGTAAGATATGTGTATAATGTATCAACACAGTGTGCTGGAATAACAATATGTAGTTCAATGATCATGCTAGTATTCTGATGATAGATGAATACACGCTTCCATGCATTTAAGCCATATGGTCTTTCCATACTTCATGTTCAGTAACCATAGTTTTCAGAAACAACCTAATGAGAAGATACCAAAATAACCTAACGTTACCCACGCGAATGAACTGCTTCCATAACAACTAAATAGCTCAAGCAGGGATTATCACGGGAGTATTTTTTGTTCTTTCCGGAGATGTAAGACTTTTTCCATATGGTTTTACTATTGTTAGGGACTTTTGGCGTCGTATTCTTAGTACCTTGGGGCGTAAACCCTCCTGTTCCCAGTCACCCCTGAAAGAAACTCTGTTTAGTTTCGGAAAGTCATAAGGAAAGAATTAAAAACCCAGCTCTGTCCTCCGGGTCAGGCCGTGTTCCAAGCGTAGACCTAGTAACCAGGTCGGAGACTAGATCCAGTGACCCGTGTCAGCTCTGAAAGGAACAACTCTTATCATTTATTAAATCAATCTATGAAAACCTTTCCCAAGAACTGAACTGCATGCATTTAGAGCACAGATTACGGCAAACATAGCCCACAAAGTAATACCAATAGAACAGCCAGATGGATGACCTAATATATGTATATGTAGGCAACCATTGTAAAGCATAGATTTTTGTAAATGGAGGAATGAAAATAATTACCGAATCCAAATTGTCTTTTTCAATTGAATTATTTTATAAAACCATTTTATCAATACGAACCTAGTCATAAACTAGTTAAAAGATAAAAAAAATGAACTCATAAATACAGTATACGAACACAAACAGAACTTAATGAAAATGACTGAAATCACTCCTATTATTTACAGAGACAGACACAGGGAGCGAGAAAGAGAGTCACAAATAAAGACCCTAACCCACTCAGATATGGTGGTCATGTACGTACAACTAGCTAACGCTTCCTCTCTTTTATTTTTCCTTTTTTCATTTGTTTGTATAACACGTAGAGCACTGCTCTGTGGTGACTTATGTAAACATGCCAGACGTAGTTAGGTGTTCCTTTAAACGTGCACTGAATTCTTATATACTGTATAAAATAAACAGGGAATAAACATTTAAAATCTATTATAGTGCATAGTGACTACAGAGAATCTGCTACGCAGATTCGAACCAGCCGATCTTGACAGGACCTGAGTTTTCCAGGTTCTTCCTCAGCTGTACCAGGTAAATGTCAAGGTGCTTCTAGAAAAAGCGACACTGAGATAATCCTGCATCTACGTATTACTCCCTCTGAAATTTGTATGATCAATAAACGTTATTTCAGTAACAATAATAGTAATATGCATATTTTGTCCAACAATTAAAGGTTGCAAACGTGAAAATGAATAACTGCACGCGGGAATATTGTTCTTTTTTTCTTCTTCAATGCAATTTTCCTTTCCTTGAATTGGATGCACTTGTTACGTTCACAGTACCATAGCATTACTGATCCATATTAACCCGATCGTTAGAAATCTTGTTAATAAAATAATGTCAGATCAACTCACCAGTAAAAGGCGAGTGAACTATGTTTTAAATCTCAACATTCCGTCGCCGTAAGAATTTTTGGATATTAGTATTAAAATTGAATAATAAAACTAAAAATTAAGTGTTAATAGTTGGCAGTCGCGGATAGGCTAAAAAGCAATTCATTTCGCTGCTGTAGCCAGTAAGAATTAGTTAATTTCTCTTTAAGTAAATTTTACATCATGATAAAGCACCACCACACACATCTCTCCCATATCAAATAATTCTAAGTAACGTTAAATAATGCTGTCAATCGTCTTGCTTATTCCTTTATTGCAGTTAACTTTCATAAAATGCTCATCTCCTAAGCAGGAAATTTCCGGTTCAGAATATCATGTAGGATTCTCCTCTTATCTCATTAGAATATGAACCACTCCTCCTTATCTCGTAGCTGAACTTAAACATTCTTTATCTTTGTATCTCTGCTCGCCTATGCAATGTACTTAATACGTACTTTAATTTATTGTATGAAAGAAATGGAAACAGAAAGCACCAACTCTACTGAGATACCAGTCACCACGAAAGCAATCTCTTCCTACATGACCTGCTAGGAATGGTACCGAGACCGAGACTAAGGTTCAGGAATCGAGGCAAGACCGAGACACTATGCATCGAGACTTACTCGAGACGAGACACAGACCGAGACTTATTCCTCGAGACAAGATCGAGACTATAAGCTTTATTTTCACGAATGTCTATAATATTAATTTAATGCTTTTGTTGATGTTGTTCCATACTAGAAGAAGTCTTGTGACAATTAGTTTCATTCTGATAAATTTTATTTAACATGTTATATTGTAGTTTTAAAATATGACTATAAGTCATATAAGTAGTCAGTTATCAATGGCAAATTATTTTCTGTTGTCTTTCAACAATAATATAAAATGTTGGAGATTGATTCGGGGGCGGATGAATACAGACATTTATTTTCTTCTGCGAATTTTCATCCCCATACTTTCTCCCTTATCGGTATTTTACTTCTGTTGACACTCTCCTATTTATATTGGCCTCTGCTATACTGATACAGTAAAGACTGTAAAACATATGTCAAGAAGCAAAACTGTCTAAACTTTAATATGGGTCTTTTCTTATTATATTTTTTAAAAAATAGAAAGATTTTTGCAATACTAACCTTAGAAAAGATTGAGACAATATACAGTAGACGCTATTTTATACGGTCGGGATTACGGCCATGCTGGATAACCAATTTTGCCGGATAATCGAACGTCTATAGTCCTAACGGCCACAAAGCAGGAAACGCTAAACTTAAGTGAACATTGACAATCGCGACAAACACTAAGCGAACGGAAGCAGACTTGGGGAGTAAAGTAACGCAAGTAACGCGTTACTTTTTCAGTAACGAGTTACAATATTTTGAAAGTAACTGTAACGGGTAAAGAGTTACTTTTTCCCCAAGTAACGACGTTACTTTTGCGTTGCTTTTCCATCTGTTGTTTGCAAAGAAACAAACACTATTCCTTGTCAAGAAAGAAATATTTCTTCGAATTTTTCTAGATTTTTCAAAGTCTAAGGTTTAATGTATTTGTAGGTATGCATGTGTTGGGTGTGTATATAATCAGGGTAAAAATAATAATTGGTATTTCAACCAATTTTCTTTCCACAGTACCAATACAAAAGATGCAAGAACCGATGCCAAAGTAACGCGTTACTTTTGAAAGCGAGTAAAGTAACTGGTAACGCGTTACTTTTTGACAGTGGGTAAAGTAACTTGTAACGCGTTACATTTTAGAAGTAACGTGCCCAATACTGGTTGCAAGGGTCGTAAACATCACTGTATAAAGCGTGCGACACAGATGAATAGCAGATGACAAAGAAAATGGCATTTACAACCAAGCGCAGTGGCGCGACGTTGCGAACAAGTTCAGTGAGCGCCCGAGCATAACCGGAAAAAGCCGAATGCAAGTTGCTCGACCGATGCAGGATAATAGAACGTGCCGGTTTATAGAATGCCGGATTAAAGAGCGCCTACTGTATATGGAAACAAGTAAGTCGGAGCTCAGTGGAGGGATACCTCAACGGCACCTCAAGTATCTTCTTAGCCCTGGTAGTTCCTGATTTGAAAGTTGTCGACAGACAGACGTAGAGGGGATATAAGACTGCAAGTACATAGTAATGCCTTAGACACAGCATTTCTTTTTTTTTACCTATTAATATATGTTTTGCTAGGATTGTTGGAATGGCATTTTAATCTGATAACACGACTTATTTGAAATACCAATGTGCTTATTTCAGTTTATAGGGCTAAGATTCACAATACGATATTTGAAAGTAGCGCCTACCGGGAACATCACTAGTTTTTTTTCCTTTAATGTATGGACGAGCAGCTGTAATCCATACTTATGAATTGGTTCTTTTAACCACTCAAGAGCAGCATTGTAAACTAATTGATTCGTGTTGCTGCTGAGTTCCGTAAATACTATTTTCAATTTCTTTGTGTTTGGTTATTTCCTTGCACAAAAGTTCAAAATAAGTAAAAATTTTGTCACGTACTGAATACTGTTAAAAATTTTGTTAACGTTGCTAGGAATTTTCAGGGAGGTTTCTGAGAATATTCATTGTAATGGAGGAAAACTCAGACTTTTCGCATGATTATTTGGATATTTTTCGTTTTCAGTTCTGCACCTGCGCAGAACGAGAAAACTATTTCTTATCATAGCTGTACATGCAGTGTTGATCAACAGTTTGCTGCCACCATTTTGTCAGTACTTATTTTGGTAGAAATGGGAAAATTTTGAGTGAATAGGAATTCCGAACCCAAATAACAATTACATAAATGATTAAAATGTGGAGTAAGTCGTGGAATCAACTTCGTTGATATCTTCCGGATTCAGCCAACACAATTGTCTAATATCCTTTAGACTCCTTTTTTTTTCAACATTCCTGAAAACTGTATTAAGGATGCCTTTATTAGCCAAATTACTGAACATTCCCAGGTAGCTATAGTTGCCTAGCTTTTCACAGAAATGTTTCGGAAAATCTTTAACATTGTATGTTCATTTATTTCTATAAATCTGGTAATACACCTTTTTAAAGTCTATCGTCTTTCGAGACGAGACCGAGACTAGCGTGTTGAGACTCGAGACCGAGACGAGACGAGACTGAGGTTTACAATCGAGACCGAGGCCAAGACCAAGACCTGAATTTTCGGATCGAGACGAGACCGTCCTAAAAAATCCTAAAAAATGACCTGCACGGTAACTGGCTTACAAGACATCGCACAAGCCCGGACTTCTTTCCAATTTCAAGGTTTATTTTGTTTTTGTATCACTACTAATTACGTTTTTTCTCACGACGTTTCATTAGATAGCTTCCATCTCTCGAAAACGATCCTTACTTTATGAACACCCTGTATATTATCGTGATTTCGTTTTTAGCATTCAATGTTCTCTTAAGTATGTTATTTATTGTTCTGATTAGCACATAGCTGATGATTTTTAAAAAAAGAAGTAATAGGTCTATATATGTATTTCGTTTTTGGTTTAAAGAAATGCAGAAATATTTAACTACAATGCTTTACTATTCTCTGTGCTGTCACAGTGCAGAGAGAGAGAGAGAGAGAGAGAGAGAGAGAGATGGGGGCACACTAAATCCTCGTCTCACCTGACAGAATCCCAATGTATCACATCTCGAAGCTCACGTAGATTGTACTTTCCAAACGGACTGTTATCTACGGGATCTTAGTGAAATATCCATGGTTACACATGAACGCATGAATACCAATAATCCCTATACATTCATATAGTCTTCCCAAGCACGTACGGACATCAGATATTACTATGGAGAGAGGGAAGAGATGTTCATCTGTTCTTTTTTTTTTTTTTCTGAATTCCTTTTTTTTATCAGTCGTCCCATTTCCCTTCTTACAAGTTAGAAAAAGCAATAAATAAATACTGTATTCACCGATATGCTTCTGATAAGAAACAGCAAAAAAACATGTTGATGTATTAAAAACAGACGGTTAGAAACACAGAAAGCAGTTTGAGTTTGATATTTTAAAATTGAGTAATTATTTTTCACATGAAAATACTGATTAGAATACAAAAGTAGTATAGAAATGATTGCAGAATGTAAACGTGGCGTGATTATCCTCCAAAATAACGCGCCCTAACACTGCTAGTGCGGCCGTGTAGCAGAACTATGAATGTGATTTTGAACTGTTAGTTCCACTCAGCTTACTCTCCGCATTTGGCATCGTCAGAGATTCATCCGGTTCCGTGCACTCAAACGACACATGAAAGGAAGCACTTCTACTGTGAGGACACCATCAGAGATTCATCTGTTCCGTGCACTCAAACGACTTATGAAAGGAAGCACTTCCACTGTGACTACACCGTCAGAGATTCACCTGTTCCGCGCACTCAAACGACTTATGAAAGGAAGAACTTCCACTGTGACTACGCCGTCAGAGATTCACCTGTTCCGTGCACTCAAACGACATATGAAAGGAAGAACTTCCACTGTGACTACACCGTCAGAGATTCACCTGTTCCGTGCACTCATACGACATATAAAAGGAATAACTTCCACTGTGACTACACCGTCAGAGATTCACCTGTTCCGTTCACTCAAACGACATATGAAAGGAAGAACATCCACTGTGACTACACCGTCAGAGATTCACCTGTTCCGTGCACTCAAAGGACATTTGGAAGGAAGCACTTCCACTGTGACTACACCGTCATGGAAGCTGTGTGCGAGTGGTGTGAGGACAAAGACAAATCATTTTCCTTCCAGGATTGGTAGCACTGCTGGAAAAAGTATGTCAGACTCAAAAGGTAGTACGTGAACAAGTCCTAAAATATCATTCACCTGGGGCAACTTCATCATGGATAGATTTACTATTTCACAAACAAACCTCGTACAAATATGTTTTAAATTCTTAAATTTTAAACCTCATTATTTGAGGCCTCAGCTAGATTCTTTTACACCTGTGTATAAATGCAATTCTATCCGTGCTTAATACTTTATAATTTATTTTTAAGGTCCTTCGGCAACTTTGGCTCAGGCCGAACCCTATCCGTGCGATGTAATAGATCTTATGGCAAAGTTGTATTCTTTATTACATTTTTATCTAGGTAATTTTACCAAACATGTATGAAAATCTAAATACACTGCACCTTGGCAAAGACTGCCAACTTCAACTTGAATCTAATTGTAACAGGAGAAGACTGTTTCATTTTATGTTCTCTGCTTCGGATTACTCATGTTAGGAATTGGACAATTTGTGACGTCATCCTTCATAACAGGCGTACCCAGAACGTTTACTACTACCCGACTGAAGTGCTCCTTTCCAGGTGCTCATACAACCTAACCTTAATTCGATATCACAACTGTATAATAAGCTTATTACTGGCTTACACTTACACAGCACTCATCGTTGAAAAACACTACCCACAATAATAATACTAGAATAACAATAGCACAGTATAGGATAGAAAAAACGTAAAACAAATAACTAAACGTACACAACGATGTACAAAAACGACGAAAATTAGCAACATTATACAGGCGCAGGTTACTCTTCTCACTAGTGCAGAGGATAACGAACTGGCAATATACAAAGTAATATTTCTAAACTTAGAGCTGCAACATTACCCTCCCCTAATTTCAATGCAGAAAAGGTCACAAAGAATTGTGCTGAGTATAATCCACTTCAATTTTTTCAACTGATGTCAACGAATTAATTTAAAATATATATATATTTTTAGAAAAATGTTGAAAGCGAGAAATTAAAAGAAAACACACACAAGACAGAGAATCTTGCATGTGAAAATAAACTGAGGTTGTTTCAGGTTAAGCCAACCTAGTGCCTGTATTTTATATATATATTTGTACCTTAAAATGACATTCATTTCATTTAACTTACTCAGACAACCAGAAAAGATTTTACTTTCCTTTCTCCTCTGCTTTCCCTTATTCGGTCGGTGCTAGATGGAAAGGAATTCCGTGACTTGAATGAAAACGGTGTTTTTCAGGTGACAAGGGCTTTTATACGGAACACAGGAAATTATAATCTGTTGCAGGAAGTCAAAAGACAAAGTTCAACCCTCTCCCCCTCCCCCTCTGACAAAAGAAGGTTAGAGAAGGAAAGAGGAAGTCTGTTTCATGGTTTTACTCCTCTAATGGGCATAAGCTCAAGTTTGATGGGTTTCTTCGCAGTCAAGGGGGTGGGGGTACGACTTTGATAAATGGAAGTGTGCGAACTTGAAAATCCATCAACTTCGAGTTTATATATATATATATATATATATATATATATATATATATATATTCTGAGGAAAAGATGCTGAGGAGTGCAGAAGCAGTTTCAAGCGCAGAGATTTGCTAATTACATAAAATTTCTGATCTCAGAAACAAGACTTTCGTTTTCCTATTTCTTTCTATTGTTGTTTCTTTAAAGAAAGTGCGGGGGGGGGGGGGGGACGATGCAAAGATTCGCAACACCTTGAACAGAAATAGATTTGGAAATATTGCAATGTTGGTTTCTAATTCTAAAATCTGGCTTCTAATTTGAAAACTGTTCATTGTTGCTAATGATTTTCTTACTCTATTGATATTTCTATTTTATAGACATGCTTAAACAATTGATTTAAATGTAATTTTGTTAACCAACAATGAAGATCCTATGTTCTTCTTCCTTCTGCCAAGCAACTTCAAATTCGAGCATAATTATTATCAGATTTGGGGAATGTGATACAATTTTGAATTTATTTTTATGGTCTTTAGGCACTTTTGGCACAGGCTGTTGGGATCAGATACAACAAGGTATACTTTCATATGAAACAATACGTTATTACAAGAAAAATATTCACTCAAATTCGTAGAAAATGAATCTGATCCAACGTGGATATATCTCTTCTAAATCCACATTGGTGATCTCCAATTATTTCATCTACGTATACGCTTAGGCGATTTAGAAGTGTATTATTCAATACTTTGTAACATGTTGGGAGTAACGAGAGCCCGTGGCAATTATTACAATGCGATTTATTGCCTTTTTTATAAACTGGAACTATTATTGAGGTTTTCCATTCCTTTGGGAGCTCCTCCTTTCTCCATATAGCATTTATCAATTTATGTAGTTCCTTGATTAGTGCCGTTCCTCCCGATTTAATTCGGCTGGAATATTGTCTATTCCTGGTGATTTTCATTATAAAAATAATTCTTTATCAATATATCGACCTCAATCTCGCTACGTTCGGGTATCCACGGTTCTGCAGTATAGATTTTATATTCCTCTGTTTGTTCTCCATTGTGTACATTAAGAAGTTTGTCGAAATAACTTTCCACACACGGATAATTTTAGATCTCCGCGTTCATTTATAATTATTCCTAACCTCAGCTGGTAACCTTTTTAAGGAGTTTACCTCCTCTTCGTATGTTATTTGTCTTTCCGTTCTCCTCTACCTCCTGAATCTTCTGCCTCAGATATTCTTGCTATCTGTTTCTGAACCCTCGTGTAAAGTTGGGTTTCGCTGTGCTGTAGTGGTTAGTATTTGCTTCGCTTTTATTACTTAGCCATCGTTGCCTTGCTTGCTTTCGTTCCTCATGAATTTTAAGGCATTCTTCATCAAACCAAGACTTTTTTTCTGTTGTCTCTTCTCACCATCAATTTCACTATTAATTTCATCTTTATTACTACTCGGATCGGCTAACCTATTTGACATTTCGAGATGCTAGTCTGTTTATAAGCTAGGATTATCAAATTGTTTAACTTTGAATTTCAGTTGTTTTGATCCTTTTGTTTCTCTGTTTGCGATGCATAACTTTTCCCTTACTTTTGTGGTAACTAATTCATGGTCGGTGTCACCCTCCACTCCTCTGTAAGATCTAACGTCCATTATGTTGGTATGTCTTCGTTTATCTACTAATACGTGACGTGATCGATATGGTTGAGTTTTGCCATCCAGAGATACCCATGAGTATTTGTGTATGTCTTTGTACTGAAAGTATGAGGTCTTTACTAGTAAGGTTTTTCGAGATCGCGGAAGTTATCAGCAGCAGAATAAAAAGAATAAGAAACGATAAAGCAGCAGAACAAAAAAATCGGAACTGGAGCCATTTACTAGAATGGAGCATGGCAATCTAAAGAGCAGAATCACAAACCTCAGAATTACCGTTTTACTAAAATAGTACAGATAAAGCAGAATATAGGTCTTATTTTATGTATAAGCCATTACAGTAAAGGGCTTCCAAAGTTTTATTCCGCTTACTTACATTGTATCACCACACAAAGGCCACTGCGTTGAAAGTCATTTAGGTATTTGAATTTGAATTTAACTTTTCAGACCTTCAAGCAACATTTAGATATTCACATTGTGTGTTTCAGGTGAAGTATATCAGGGTGACGCTGTGAGCAGAATTCCTTTTCTCTCTCCTATACAACTTCAGTACAGCTGACCTCACCGGCTACAAGCAAAATCAAGCACTTTCAACTGAACAAGCGCGTGAGCAATATTTCCCATCGAATTGTGTTTTGATTCAATATTGTATAAAGATAGTTAGGAACAAATTACATGTTAGTCTTCTACTGGATTCTGCAATAGTTCCGTTAAAGAGAATGAGCGATTATGTGTGACGAGGTAGGTATAGTTTAGATTTGAGAGCGCTTATCTGGCTGCTTTTTAATACGTTATTGTCATAGGAGAACGAAGTTTTCCAGGGGTTTCCCTCAGTCACACCAAGTAAAAGCCGGGATGCTACCTACAAACTAGACTCTGGCCGACTATTTTCCAAAATACTCTCCCCTACCCTATCTCGCCCTGAGCGTGATGTGCTGAAAAGTAGACTTGCTAGACGTCCCGATTTGGCAAGAACAGTTCCGGGTTTTAAGGAAATATCCCGGATCCCTAACCGGTTTAGTGTTTTTCAACACTTTTATTCTCATCGGAACAAAACACGAAACAGGCCGGGACATCTCCTAAGAGCACGAAACTATCCCGGTCAAACAGGGACGTATGGCAAGTCTACTAAAGGCTATAAATTAGTTTAAAAAAAATACCGGAACGATTGTACAATGCATAGTCAACCCAGACATCAAAAGAAATAACACATGAATAATGCATATTGAAGTTCCCTAAAGATCAATTATTTACATACGACTAGGGTTGCCACCTGTCCCGTATTTTATGTGAAATTTGCGCGTCACGTATTATCAGTATTTGTCCCGTATTATTCTCACACATAGTTTCAACATATCAATAATTTTAAGAAATAAAGCGTGGTGGACTCTTTCCAAACTGTTTACTATGCAGACTGGCGAGTAGACTCTGTTCACATCCCCAGGCCCCAACATAATACTTGAGGATGGGGATATAATACTCGTTCCTTGCTTGCTCTATTTGATAACACACTACAAAAAATGGCTACGTTAATTCAACACTTTTCGGCAGTGTTCAATTTGTTATAAATTACGATCGTAATTTGAAAACTAGTGGTTGCTGGTAAGTTTCAACATAGTACCTGTTTGGGTAGAAATAAAAACATTTTATCCCGGTTGGGGTGATATTCGGAATCAACAGCCAGGGGTGAAATCCTCACGCACCAGAGAAAATCCTCGGTATCCCCCATGGCAAATCGAACACTGCTTTTCGGTGTACCAGAGCAACCACGACTTTTGGTGGTAAATCAACACTGTTTGTTGTATGATTTCGTTGTTTCAACACTATGATAGTGGTAGTATGACACTCTTCATTGTGTTGAATCAGAATCGACAACATATCTATTGTGTTGAATCACCGAAATCAACACCGTTGTACCATTGATTCAACAAAAAATGGTAGTCGCCCAGGAACACCGAAAAGTTCTTTTTTTTTTTAGTACAGATACTAACATCAACTGTGTTTAGGAAACTGAAATATCCATTTACCACCGCCAGTGATTTTGGAGTATAAACATTCGCAAGATAGACGTTTTCTGTGTGTTCTTGATTATTATGGACGTTTTAAATTGAGCGGGTAGTCATATAGTAGTACAATGCCTTCCTAGTTACTTTCATTTTAGGTTATTTCAGATTTGTCCCGTATCTTTTTGTATAATCCCCTATTTTTTGCGTCCCATAATTTATTCATCAAAAGGTGGCAACCCTACATACGACACACATTCTATTAAATTCGTTTTTGATTTTTTTTTTAAACAAAATACGTCCAATTTATAAATGGCATGTGTTTAGTTTCAAATAACGCTTTTCCAGCTTCTCACATCACACACCACCTAATTTCAAATGCTACAATCCATGCTTCTATTCTCTGGCTGAAAACTAGTCATTTTCTTATTTATTCCTAAGAATGTACCCTCCCCTGTCATTATATGCTTTTATATATATGCATGCGCATGTTTGTGTGTGGGTGGTGACAAAAAGCCGGTGATTCGAAAATATGAATAGCTTCTTTGAGGTAAAACTCCTTCTTCCCTCCTTTTGTGGGGCAATGTGGCATCCATCTGCGGTGACACTACACTTCGTCAAATGACATGCCTTGCTCTGAGCCGCGTAATATTCGGATCATCGGGTTTTGGTTTGAGTGTGAGATAGAATCGGCGCTGTAAGAAGAGGACCGAATAAAGAGGGAGAGAACGAACTAACCCTCTCTCCATCCCAATAAAGGATAGAAAAAGAAGAAAGGAACCTCAGTGGGGAAAAAGAGGGAAGAAACGAACACAGTAGAAGAGAAGGAAATAAGAAAAAAGAAAGCCGGATCTCGTCTAGTGATGAATGGGGAAGACGTGTTGGTGAGAAAGTAAGACGAGTCTTCAATTCCTCTCTCTCTCTCTGCCCTTGCTATCTCTTTCCTTCATTTCCTCGTTCCTTTCCTGCTTAGTTCGGTTAACCGCCTTACTACGAAATCCCCTCTCCCCAAAAAAGATAAAAAAGCAAAGTGTATGTGTTCGTGTGAGAAAGATATAAACGTTTTCTTCTTTCAAGTAGATTTTCAAATCCTTTTAATGCATTTATACAAAATTTAAACAAGAAGATATGGACACGTGGTGAACGTATCCTCAAGAGTCTTGTGAATCCCCATACACCCACTTATTCATATAATAGGGAAACCTAGTTATATAAAAATATATCTGCAAATCTTAGACTAGAGTCAGTCTTTATCTATAATTTTTCACTTCATCTGAGGGGAAAAGGAAAGAGATGGGAAGTAGGCTTACTTCAATGTAAATGGGACATTCAAAAAAATTCCTGTTCGTTACCTCTATAACAGACACTGCTGATATCAGATAAGAGAAATTCCAAGAGTCATTCAGGCGCACCGCCACAACATACGTATGCCTTCCGCAAAGAAATTCTGCGCCTACGGTACCCGAGCTTTTCTAGCATTGCATGTGCGGACCCTATTCTAACTTCGAATTTCTTGAAAAGGGCCAACACACTCTTGCTACTTTGCTAGATCAGCGTATACAGTTCTGCTCCGTTTTCAGGCGTTCAAGCCATTGTAGCCCTCTCCCATGTGGGAAGGTAACCACTTTGTTGCCTTCTTTCTCGGAACTTAGGCAACAGACCACGACCGTTGTGAGTCTTCATAAACCGGCGACTAATCTTTGCAGAGGTTGAACCTTCAGCCGATGGCACTGTAGCACTGTCCGTTGATCTGTTTTCATGATACGGAATCTGCGACACCATCGCTGAACTATGGTCTCACTCGGACGGACTTTCAAGCTGCAACAACTTCTGAAACGGTATAAAAATGGCAAATAATTGTTATAACCAATGTTAATTGTACACTCAAATACATTCAGCATAGTGAATGTATTTGTGCTGTATATTAAACGTTACAGCACAATGCCCATGCCTACATTGAACACAAGGCTAACGCGCCGCAATGAATGACAACCTTTTGAATGACATAAATATAATAGCGTCAATACCTTGATGTGATTATGAGAAAACATGACAAATGTCATACCTCAATCACAAATGCAAGAATACCTCGCCTTCCCGTATGTGAAGCCTTTACTGTCATCTATGTATGTACGCGTGTAAATACAAGTGGATAAGGAAGTTCGCGTTAATCTGTTCGAAATACCGATTTAATTTGGGAGACATGGCCATGCAGTAGTTCAATGTTGTTCACTGGTTAGCTGACTGCCATTTTGTCATCATCACATTATTTAATACCATGTGTGATTGTCCGACAATAATTGCAACAATAAATAATCCTGTCTGCTTCGAGCTGTGATCCAGTTTTGTTAGCTGGAAAAATGCCACAGACATAAGTAACTTTGTGCGCACAGTAAAGATTGACAATGGTATCGTTTGTTTAAAGAGGGTGAACAACATCCATAGTGAGGAGCCTATAACGGTCAGACTAGTCCTCTAATGTGCACATAGCAGACGAATATGATAATTACCAAAAATCGCCATCTTACGATTGTCTATCGATAATCGAATTGTCTTTAACGGGTTGTAAAGCTTTGAAAATGATGTATGAACTGACCGTAGGCACTACTAAAATGTTTTAAAGCATTGGTGGGCAAAGGGTTTGCATTGGGAAGAAGGAAGCTCATGTCTAGTAATGTGGTAGTACGCGATGTATACAGAAAATGTTTAGTGAACTGAATTGTACCGTCAGAAATATAAACACATTTTTTTGATAATGATTTTTCTTCTAAATTGTTGAACCTTGCTTTAAAAAAGCGTTCCTCATATTATCTTACTGTATACGGTTTTTAATATATAGATAGATCGTTCAGTTTTCTAATATTAAAATACCGATATAGAGAACATTGAAAATGGGTTCAATATCGATATGATCGGGTTTCGATTTCAAAGATTTTTCATTATTTATTCCCAAAGATATTTCGAAAGGAACTATATTCAATTTTTTTAAACGATTTTTCGATTTTCGAAATCCCTCGGGTTTTCGATATGGATGATACTTTTAGTTGGATATTTTAATATTTTTGGATTCGCCAGCAATATCAAAATTTGATATCGAAATTCGTATATACTTAAAAGTTCTATTTTTTTTTATAATAAATTCGACAAATTGTGCAATATCACATTACGCTACAAATGTAAATTTCATTCTACATGAGTGTGCATATTAATGTAAGTACATACAGGAGATTCCTTAGAGGTCACTGCTGACCAATTAATATGAAAACGCGCTGTTAACAAAAGTAGAAATGACACTATTTAACACGCCTACTTAACATTTTCATTCCCTTTTTCAGGTCCTGGAAGAGTACTTTGCGAGAAGTAAGGGCGGGTAGGGAATGAGGGTCACCCATGGGAGGGAACTCTTATGTACGTTCCCTAGAACGCTATATACGGTGGATTATACCCAGGCAACAACGTTGCTTGTTGTTCCTTATGGTGCGGTTTTGGATGTGTTCTCGCTTTGCTAAAGGTTAACACAAGAGGAGAAAATGAGACCTTTATATTTGCTCCAAGTGCCGTGTCATACGACCTGTGCATGCATGCTCCTCTCAAATGTATTAGTGGGAGATTAACTGAATTTCTCAGCTACCGTTTTCACTGCCCACATTTCTAGGATCACTTGTAATCTTCTGTTCTCACCGTGTGTTTTTAAGTTAATGTACTCTTCCCCTCCTCTCTTTCTCTTTTTCTCTCTTCCCCTTCTTCTCTTTCAGTTCTGTTTCTCGCCCTTACTGTACATGCTACTGTTTACCCTATTTTATATTTGTTCCAACAATAATCGAGCGTTTTCTTGCCGTCAAAAAAGAAGAAAGAAAAAGAAAATATAAACGTAAAGTATAAACAGACCGGCTCACTACTAAAAGTTGAAAGAACTCTATAAATTTTGTCCGCACCGTGTCTGTTTGCGGTCCATGACAACGGTTTTCAAATAAACAATTGTGTTTCCATTACTGATGTTTAAAATAGCTCCAAATTTAAAATCCTTGTACAGGGGTGTTTATAGTAAAATAAATCCTGTGAAAAAATAGGTTGTAGCACATTGTTATAGGTATGGGAAGGGAAGAAAAATAGTAAAAATCTGGGTGTGTGGGATATCCAGTTCTAGTAAAGTGCATGTAGCACAAAAATACCGCAGAGAAAAGTTGTAGATTGATAACGATCTGGTAAGCCAATGTCTCTGCCTAAAAATCTGAAATCATTTTCTTTATGCCTGTTGTCACTGAAGCATTAGCCTTTATTAAAAGACAGAGAGGACAAAAGAGTATAAGTGGAAATACATACAGAGATTGTACCTCATCGCGATTCGTTTCAAACGCTGAAAGGAAAAACTTTTTGAAATAACCATTAGGCTTGTATTCAAAATCAATTTCCTCAGATACAAAAAAAAATTAAATGTGAAGGAACAAAATAAAAATGTAGATAATACCATAGATGTAAAGAAAGTAAAGTAACACAGAGGTAAAGTTATGTTTACTTTCTCTCTGGTAATACATATTTATGATTTTGGATTTCTCTGCAGATGGTAAAGGGACTCAGAACATGCTTACAACTGACATTTAACAAAAATGAAGGACCGGTCTATGTTTATTTACATCTTCTCTTTTTGTGTAGTCTTCAATTGAATAGTCGTATGCAAGAAAGAAGAAGAAGAAAGAAAGCTAATTGACGCGTTCAGGAAGTGGCTAGATGTTGGTGCTTGGTATATCCCTGCTGACAAAGGCAATAAACTAGTTGTCCTTAAGAAATCTACATACTTCTAGAAAATGCGTGGCGTTATACAAATAGCTAAAAACAAAGTAGTGAAGAAAAATCCTTTAAAGAAAATAGTCAACGACACTGAGTCCTTTATCCATAACATGGTGCTGTTACAAGAACATGAAACGAAACAATTGATTGGACATTTATATACGGTCTCCCAAAAATCCACAAAGATAGCATTCCCCTTAGACCTATTGTCACCAGTTACCAAGATCCCAGTACAAATTATCAAAATGGTTACTAAAACAACTCTCCTCCATCATATCTGGTTTTGATTTCTGTGTAGAAAATAGCTTTGAAGTGAAACAAGACATCTGAAAGATTAAAGACGCCAACCTAAAAAAAAAAAACCTTGCAAGTATTGACATGGTTGACTTATTCCCATCGATTCCGGTTGAAGTAGTAATAAATGAAGTTTCAAAATTACTTTCTTCCCACAAAGTGGGCCTACTGGTTAAAGATCAAATAATGCAAACACTTAAATTTTGCTTGGAAAGAATGTTCTTTCAATTCGAAGATAACAGTTACCAGCAAACAGATGGTCTAGAAATGGGCCATTCCCTCTCCCCTTTCCTTGCCAATTTAGTGTTAGAAAGCTATGAGAAACAAATACTTTCAATCCCGAATGTACAAGGCATAAAAGCATTCCGCTATATGGATGATTTACTTGTAATTTATGAGCAAGAAAATCAGTTCGAATCACTGGTAATCTTTGGAACTCTGTTCATCCCAAAATGAAAGTCACCCACGAGAAAGAAGATATAAATGTCCTCAGTTATTTTTAGACCTTTGGATCACCCGTCAGGATAATATATTCCAAACCAAAGTTTATCGAAAACCCACTTCTGGTTCAACATACATTCATGCATCATCCAACCACAGACAATAGCAAAAATTTAACATTTGGTATAACTTTGTCAAAAGGGGTTTGAACTTGTGTAGCACTTCCCAGGTCTGGACCAGAGAGAAAACGACTCTTAGTACATTAGCCATAAAAAAAAACGGATTTCCTGGAGACATCATTGACAAAGCAGAAAAGAAAGCAAGACTTAATCAACCGGAAGTTCACATCCCAAACAACCCGCTCCAGAAGCTGAAGATTACGGATTTTCATACATTCCAAAGATTACGGGGAAAATTAGAACATTATTGAAGAAATACCACATCCAAACATGTATTAAACCTGACAGAAAAATAAGTTCAATTTTAAGCGACCATAACAAGTATTTTAGCTACCCACCGCTCAACTCCGGCGTCTACAAGATCACTTGCAGCTGCAAACAAAATTACTTTGGACAAACAAAGCGACACAAACATATGAAAGAGATTCAGAGAACACTTGGGATATATCTGCAGGGGATAAAAGAAATCCGGATTATCAGCACATACTATTGAACAAAACCACATCAGTGAAAATTCAGTTAAGTGGTGGTAAAGATTTAACTGATAGGGTTGTAAGAGAAGGTTACAAAATTTGTTGGTTTTCCCACAATTTAAATGACAGCGACTGTGGAAAACTTCATAATTCGTGGCGAAATATCATCAAGTTATTTAAATCACATATGAACAAAACATAAATCTCGTCTCGTTATTGTTGATGTTTTGGTGAGACCTGTTTCTTTTAAGCAGATATTTTTGTAAATATTTATGTCTTACACACACACACACACACACACACACACACACAAAAAAAAAACCTTCATGTATTCCTTTCGGTAAAATTTCATAGTTGTTAAATTTTCGTGTTGTTAGATTATATATTTGTAGTTGCCATAATGCCCACAATACGTGACACTAAATTCTATATTTCAGTAAAAAAAAAAAAAGTTTCAAATTTTCAAAACATACTTTTACTAAACCATGAATTTGTCACATACCAACTTCTTATATATGTCGATCCAATTATCGCTAACCTCGGAGTGGGCGAAAGGTTGCGCGCTTGCTTTCTATGCGCGTGGTCACGGGTTCAATTCCCGCCAGGGTACATTGAGCAGAGTGATTTGGAACTCACTTTACCGAAAGTTCTCGGCCTATCCTTAGAAGCTCACCAGCTCATTTAGGACGACAATTCACTTCCTCAATTATTGCTATATGTAATATTTTACTCTCTCTCTCTCTCTCTCTCTCTCTCTCTCTCTCCCTTTCCGTATGTTTCCATATGTGTGTTTAATAAAAACTTGAAATTGTATTGAAATTTCTGGTCTTTACATTCTTAAGGCTGGACGCCATCACGTCTGAGGAATGTAATCCTGCAGCGCGCTCTCTTCCGTGAAAACGAGTGCGTATGGTAGCGACCAGTGTCTCTATCGAAGGTACCTTTCCATTTGTCTCATTAGTCTGAGAAAGACGCTGGTAAATCTCAGTCAGGAACTCAGGATAGTTTGTATGGAAACCCGTACCGCATTCCAAGCTCATATCTCAAGTCAGCACTCATAATTCGCTTTCTCGGCAATTCAAGAATTTATTTTTTAACACAATATAGTAAGGATGATTTATTTTAATTACATTTTCAAAAGGTTCGCAAAAAATAAATAAATAAGCTCCTCTGCTGTACTTCTACTCCTATTCCTGACACTTGGTAGTTCTTTGAGTGACGCTAAGCAACGAGTCTTTTAGCGGCACTCACATTTATACAGCTAATTTCGGATCTAGCAAACTAAAGCCCGATTTTGAAGCTTGAAGTTGCATTTGAAAGCCCTTTGCCATACAAATACACAGAAATAAAAATGGATCGGTAGCACCTCCCTGGGACCCCCTAGGGAGGTTTAAAAAAAATCAGGATTTCACATTTCTGGTGATAGCACTTACCACAGACCATATAGGCGGCCGAAACTTGTAAAATCGTAATTTACGCATCAATAACTTTCAAACGGTGTATTACACGTCAAAATCGGTGAAGAAGTTCAAAAGTTATGAATCTTTATAGCCCAATCACAGAATTTTCACAAATGATAGAAAAGAGCCTCCGTCATTCTGTCTGTATTTTTGCTTTAGCCCAAAGTGGTTGGTCCCGGCAGTTTTGGGGGTCAATTGCGGGCTCCAACAAGTTGGGGTAAATCGAAGCTTAATTTGTCGATAGGAGTTATCGTTTCCGAGAAACGGCCCAAAATCGACCTTTTGTATGAAGACTATGCACATTTTTAATGGCGGAAGGATACTAAATCTCCTAATTTTATTACAAAGGAAACACTGCCGTTATAGTGACACAAAGCAAATAACTCGCAAAATGGATATCACTTCTTTTGTGAGTAGAATTCTTGCGTCACTCTTGTCTTTACCCCGAAGGGTGTTTTTATACTAATAGACATATACAAGGCCTACTGGGTGGATGTGACTGAACTGCTGGCTTACATGTTCAACCTGTAGAAATAGGGTGGCCATTAAGGGATGGTTAAAAACCCGGACACTCTGACAATCTAAATAAAATTAAAATGCAAGCTGATGCGGGACTCTGCTTTTCTTTTAATTAATTATACATTTTGTTGTGATCGTTAAACGATAAATAGTTTGAGGTTACAAATATATATAAAATACAAAAAATAATGAGAAGCGCAATAATTACTAACCATTAGAGTAATGGGTAATAGAGTTAAGCTTCCAAATACTTTATAACAAGACCATCAACAACATTTATTCACTATAGGGTCATTCCATGTAAAATCAAGCACAAAAAGGCTGAAACAAGGGCGTCGTCAGGAATTTTCCCAAGGGGGCAACATTATATAAAGTTAAGATAAGATAAAGTTAATTTATAGGCGTACTATGTTATTAAATATCATTTTCTGGTAAGTGAGGGTTCTATCCTTCTGGTAGTACTATCGTTTGCAATGGCAAAGCAAGAGAGTACACAGCGAGAAATGGCTGTGTTTAATACTTTTTGGTGTCCCAGGGAGACCATCATTAGTTTGTGTTAAATCAACAAAAAACCGTTGTCGATTTCTGTAATTCAACACAATGAATGTGCCTTTAATGTTGATTCAACACAATAGTAACACTATTTATAGTGTTGAATGACCGAAACCATGATACGTGAGCTCTGTGGTGGACAAAAACCCACTGCGTGGGTTTTCCCGGTCGTTTCCTCTCATTTTCTTCATTTCACCAATTCTCCCATAATCATTCATTCGGATGAGGCAAAGTTGCCTAAAGACAAATAAAATTTGTATAGACAAATAAAACTGAAGCATAGAACAGCGTGCTACACTGCTGCACGAAGCATTTTCATTCGTGTGCTGGATACCACACTTCTATGCTTGTCTTCATACCGGCATGGATTAAATAAAGTTTGGAGGTGAATCCCGAAAATCACAACAAGAAAATAGTATTTTTTTATCAATTCTCGAATTCCATTTCGTCTTCAATATGCAGGGGTTCCAACTTGGAAACTGAAATCGATGTCTTTCAATGATAAACTAATCCGAACAAAAACACCAGAGGTGCAAAAAGTGGAGCCAAGTTCTTCAGCCCTAAAAAGGTGTGAAATGGGAGACGGATGAGCCAAGTTCCTTGGTGACAGCATGTAACAGGAACAAAGGAACTTGGCGCGAGGTGGCAAGGTTCATGATCCTCAAGCTATAAGGGTGGTGGGGATCCTAAAACCCACTACGTCCACCGCCACCAACCCTAAGGCTGTTGCCAGCTCGCGCCAAGTTCCTTTGTTTCTGTTACATGCTGTCACCAAGGAACTTGGCTCATCCGTCTCCCATTTCACACCTTTTTAGGGCTGAAGAACTTGGCTCCACTTTTTGCACCTCTGGTGTTTTTGTTCGGATTTCACAGCTTTTTGTACGTGTATAATATATATACTCGCTCGCTCGGCCTCGTTTAGGTCCTCGCCCCCCGTAGCTGGCTGCGTCCCCAACTTCGAGTTTTTGGGTATTTACGCCCCTTTATCGGCAGATCTTTCCCCATACCCACCACCCATGGGAATGCTATATTTATTGAAACATAGGGAAGCTTTGCCATATTTATTGTAACCTA
>JAGDQP010026515.1:0-12525 GCA_022664845.1 Lepisma saccharinum
TTCTCCTTAACTTAGGAATGAGTAAAGATAAAAAGTTCAAAAAAATTCACGATTTCTAAAAAATGTTTAACGTATTTAATTACTATCTTAGAAGCACTTAAGCTCTCTATAATAGGTGCATTGATAGTCTATCTGAATGTTTTACAGTATACACCTTACTATGTATCAATGTATGCAATATTATATTTTTGTTATAATAAACGTCTTGTTGACAAATAAAAAAAATCATGGAAATTGTTATTTTAGTTTACAGTACTTATAACGATTATATATTTTGTCAGTCATCCAAAAAAAGGCTTCCTGATTGTATTGTCCATTGCAAACACAAAGAATATAACATGGAAGAGGCAATCGATTACATTTACAACTATGGGTACACAATGTTTTACATTCATACTTAACAAGTTCCTTGCAGTATTTTGAAGCTGGAGACAAAAGTGTCCACAGAGGTTCGTATACAGAATATTTTCTCTGCCATCCTCACTCAGCTGGATCAGGTATATCAGGAGATATATTCCACCACTGAGACCGTACATAGCCCACTTGGAAAATAGCTCTCTTGCTGTGTTGCAAAAGATCAGCTTCTCTTGGAGGCACATTTTCTAGAAAGCGATTAAGTTTTTGTCACCATCATTCTTCAGCACTCGTTAACAGAATTCTGTTTTTATATTCTTACTCTATAATCTGACTACAAGCTGCTAAAGTCGATTGACACTAATATTTGAAATATATAGTGGGCAATGAGATAGGTCAATAAATGTTTCTGACATCCTGAAAATTTTGCCACATTTCCCAATGTCTTTTTGCTATGGCCTGCAAATGCATATATTCACAACCTGTGAATGCATGGAAAAATAAAATACCGTCACAAACAGTTTTGTCAAGTTTAGTAGCAAACTCATGAATAGGCAGTAGCTTTTGATGTTTGCCAATACCAAATATGCACCCACAAATTTGGAAAAAGTTAAGTTTCTAAACGCATAAGAGCAATGACAACTACGTCAGAATCTACAGTATGTATAACTATAGACTTGTATCCTGTTTCACTAGCATGTTTCCAAGCAATAATATCCTGGTATCAGCTTCTTCGTGATAGCATGGTCTGAGTTCAGATACATTAAGATTTTCAGGAATACATACCACATTATAATCCTTGTTCAATACAACAGTTTTATCTTCCGGGATCTCAAGACTCACAAAGTTAGAACCCAAGAATTGAAACGAATCATTTTGTTATCTTCATTTTTAAGAAAAGGGGGCCAGTTTTTGGTATATTTGTAAAATAAAATAACGTGACCTTTTATAAAATAACTTCGACCCGAACCTCGCCTTCTTCTTTCTTACTTTTCCAAAGACCCCTCAATGTAACGGTCAAATACTATATCTACTCGTCTTGATTTGTTAAGTATGTTCATTACAGAATGGTGAAATTTATACGTGCTATAGTCTTGAAACGTATGTAACATGTCAGGTTTTAAGAAATAAACTATTGCTGAGCCACTCATAATAATACAACTTGCCGTGTCTGGAATGTTATTCATGCCATCTACAGGATCATTAAGCATTTCCAAGCAAGATATGATGTCGGAATTTTTTTCCATTCCTTAGCAATCCTCCATTGAAAGTGAAGGTGAGAAAGCAAGATTCTCATGGGCAAAAAAATCCTTTAAATCTCCTTCTGTATCTTGGCAAGAGATTTACAGTCTACTGAAAAGTGGAGAGTCACTATGGTGGATACTTTATGGCTTACTGATTTTGCAACCACCTTATGAAATAAACATAGCTTGTTTGTAAAAATATGTTCAAAACCAAATATTTCACAGCGTACCAGCCGTTCTTGAAAAAAGTCTCGTATTGAGTTTCTCCCATATCTTCAGCAAAGGACACAGATGTATTTGCGTTATCACTCATAATTAAATTAGATGCATAGGCATAAAGATTTCTGTTATCAAGTACAAACACTTGCGTAAATTTCTTAACATCGCTTACAAATCGAGTGTTACAAAAGACGTTATCTTCATGATGGACACTTTTACTTTCATTTTCACTTAATTTCATATCTTCATCGAATTGTGCCAGCAAGTTGGCAATTATAGATCCATATACCATCAATTTAATCAATGCACTAGGATTATCAAGAATGCCAACTACACCGCCGTCTGATTTTATATCCTTGTTACACTGCTCGTGCATATGATCATGCGAAATGCAGAAATAAGGTACCAGTTTTACAGACAACAAAATAACCATTAGAAAGTTCTTTATAGACATCTGGAACTCTCGTTTTCAGCTCAACAAGTGTTTTATGAACACTGACATCCACCTGGCGTAGTGAGTATGGTCCATAACAAACATCCAAGGACAGATCATTTGTATGGTTACAATAAATTTCTCAAAATTTGCTGATCGAATGGCATCAAGAAACTGGAATAGTAGTAATTCCAGTTGAAGCGCAATATACCAATATTTGAAATGAACAGACACGGCAACTCTTCTTGTAATCCATTCTTTCATTGATAATTGATCATTAATAGTGGATACATCATAATCCTTCTTCAAAAGTATATAGAGTGATGCAACACTAACTTCATTTTATGTAGCGACATCGATTTACGTGATACCCTTTAAGACATTGTCCAACTTTGCACTCACTGATCGTATTGGCTTCAACTAAAGTATCGGCCCAACCACTACCATCAAACCAATTCCCTAAAACTGCGAGGAATGCCATTTCAATGTGTAAAGCTCCCATCCTGACTACTATTTTGTTTTCTCCATACAGTTCTGGAAGTAACCATTGTAATTGTTTAGCTATTGCATAGACTGGTTGATCACGGCACCACAGATATCTATCTGACTTGGATTAATTGTGGCGAATGTACTCTTCCGTATATCTTATGGACTCATTTAATAAAGATAGTAAGGCATTACGACTTGTTGTGACACAACCGCTTGTGTTGTTGGAGTTGAAAGAAGCTCAACGAACGTGACATATTGGTTTCGTTCTGTAAATCGAGTTTCAATCATCTGCAACCATTCTTCTGACGTAGGGTCATTAATAGAAGGAGGCTGTAAGGGATTCATATTACTTACAGGAACGTTTGTCTTTTTCTTTATCATTGTACAGGGTAACTGCAAATATCAGTCTGGTAGGGATGTAGTACATTTCTTTGTCCACTCATTCCCTTCAATTCTTCAGTAGGATCATATAACATGTGAATCTGATTTTCTTTGAATCAGAGATATGGTTGTTCCAAGGAAAGATTGTGTAGATGAAGATGACGAGGGATTGTGATCAATACTGTCTATTGCAGCACAAGTGAAAGTAGACATTGAAGGCCCGTTTGACACACAACTCTATTGCACAACTGCTTACTTTGTTTGCTCGTTATTGTTGCTGACACTTCTCGAACACGTTGATATGACACGCTTACTCCCAGTTACTGTATTTGTCAACAAGTTCTTGTTTTAGAATTTTTTGGCATGCACCATTAATTCAAAATAAAGAGGTAGAGGCCTCTTTATCTTTTTGATGGCGGATGTTTCTCTTAAGATTTGAACTTTTACGCTTGCTACTATGATACCGAACAAGCTGTGAGACTGACAAAGCTGCACTCCTATTATCATTTACTGCGTCTTCATTTGAAATCGAACCTTTACATTAGATTTAACAAAGCACTCCCTACAGACTTTTCTTGACAAGTTTTCTCAAATTGTCCACTAAACACATCTACTTTAAGTTCAAACTTTTCTTTTCTAATAATAGCAGCTGCATTGGCCAGGCATACACCATTCTGAAGAGCATTTTGTTTACAGTAACTGAATACATTTTCTCCAATATCATTTTACGTATTAGAGGAATATCAATCTACTTTTTGGTTCTGATATGAATGCGATAACTTTTCCTTTAATCGTGCGCTGTGTACATATTTATCTGCATTGTCTATGCCTGATTCTATCATGCGATGAACAACAACTGATTTGATGTAAGACAACATAAAAACTGGAGATACTTCCGAAGTTTGAAGTATATCTTCGAGATAATTTACAATTTCACCTAACATCATGCCACAGATTAATGTCGAATTGTTGGTTTCGCTTTTTTCCTTGTTCCAACAAGACATTTTTTTATGTTAGTTAGCCTACGCCGCAACCTTATCACCACCGCTTAACTTGGATAATAATTTTGAGTCATTTAGTGCAATTGCAGCATCTCGAACCAGATTACTTAATTCAAGTGTCCGCAAATTTATAAGCTCTGCTGAATTTTCATCACAGAAGAAACACCTATCTTTTAAATCACCAAATATAAATGAAGCACGTGTACATCTTGAATTAAATTTTTTAGAACTGTCCTCAACTAGTTTAGGCTTTTTTATATTCTTGCAAGTTTTTGTTTGTGAAATTTGTTTCTACATCTTTTTTGAACTTTCCACAGTTTCCATTTAATTGTTTTTCAACATCATGAAGTTTTAATAGATGTGTCCTGATTATTGAAGGAAGTCCTTTAATTTCGTCAAAAGATGTCAGATCATCAATCAAACTTCCGTACCCAATTCTTCTATCAGAACGTTTACTATTAGCTGGGCACACTAACACTTCTGGTATATCTTGTTGACACAATACACAAAGATCTCAATCAATCTCAGCTCCTCCATTTTGTATATTAGATGGAGATTCTTCACTAATATTTACAAATTCACATTTCCTTTGTGAGACATAAACTCATTGAAAGCGGAAAACCTATTCGTTTTTTAACAAACTTGCAACAAAAAGGGCATTGTTAGTTTACAGTGAATATAATTTTTATTTACATGATACATTATTATTTACTACATCAACAAAAATTCAATAGTTTAATAGAAGTCAATGAAAATGCAGTATTCGTATCTTTTTTTTATTTTCGACCAAAAAAACATATGAAATAGTAAGATAGATGCATAATATTAGATTCATAAATTGCTGTTGAAAGAATGGTGGCATCCATTTTCTTTTATGACGTTACAGCCCAAAGGAACCATAGGATTTTTTTCTGTGTATATCAAAATTTATTGGTTACTTCATTATTAAGGTGCGTTTGAAGTTTCATGTTGGTATCAAATTTTGCACGATTCTAACGCTTATTTACCTCACTATATGTTCAATATGACTAATACACACACACACACACACACGGAGATATTTTAATGGTGGAAAATTAATAGGTAGGGTTTTGGTGGGAGTAAAATTTCCGGAACCAGCAGGATTTCGTACCGTGGTGGAACTTCTACATCTCTTTAAATTAATGACAGTGTGTTGCGTAAGTTATAAATGTACTATTTATTTTCTACTAGTTTACGTACGATAGTTTGAGAAATGCAGCCCTAAGGAAATACTGCAAAAATTCTCTACAGTTGGAACAGCAATTATTACTAAACTGTACTCTGCGGTTAGGAAGATGAAAAAATCGAATTTTCAAGGGTTGCTATGTAACGTTGTAAATCCTCTGAATATAAATAAATCCGTTTTGGGCTTCCAAACAACTTGATGCTTTAAAACGATTGATCATTTATCTTCTTCATTTCTTGAGTATCCCTTAGCACAAAATCAAAAATATATCTTAAATTCGTGCTAGAAGGAAGGAAGTTTCAAATAATCAGTGCCTAATTTTAATAGTATTTGAAATGTATTTCCTAAATAAAAAAGAGAAGAGGGTGTTGCAGAAGACATAACTGAAGAAACAATGAATAGATAGTGGAATTAGTCGAATTGTAGAAAAACGATTTTGAATGAGATATAGATAGACTTTTCGCAATTAATTCGATTGAGCAGAAATAGCTAATAAAACCTTTAGTAGGCATATACCGATATTATTTCGATTTTGACGGTAATTTTCTGGGTGATTAAAAACCTCCCCATCGCTCTGATCTTTGGAAATACACAATTTGCTTTTAAAATCGGAAACCAGTTTTGGTATTGACTTGTTGGTGATAGAAAAGATTTTGAAATTAACTTTAGATATTAAAAATTTCTTCTCTGTATACATAATTTAACTTCAGATATAATTTCGAAATGTCGTAAAGTTTTTAATTTACCAAGAGGGTGATATTATTTTGCTTTTTGAACATTGAAAATCTGAAAAGTAATTTATGTTTGATATATTGCGTGAGGGGGTGAAAAAACATTCACACGGTTTAAAGGTTGAGAAATAATCAAAATGTTAAACTGAAACTTCAAAACTTCTGAAATCAATAAATTCGGCAATTATTTAAGTGATTTCGAACCTCTAAAGTCTATCTTTCAGAATTTCATAAGCTTCCGAAAACTTTGCTACCGTAGGCGACGTTTAATTCATAACATCGTCGCGGCCCTGTCCCAAAATTTAGCTCTTTTATAGCTAAACGATGTTGAATAATTACAAAATACAATGCATTTAATACAATAGACAACTGGTCTACTTAACTATCAATCCGATTATTTAATTTCCAAAAATAAGAAAATTTAATAAAAATCTCTTTCAATCAGTCACTTATTTTGATCACCTCTTTTAATGATTTACATTTTGAATTTCTAAAAACTGCACCTTAAGTAATATCTTATGAGACGTTTCGAAATCGAAATGATCATTCTAAACAATAAAACAATGTTTTAAATTTTCTTTAGAAGAGATTATTGAGCGTTGTCCTGTTCGAAAACGCCATGAATTTCAAATCAGCATAACGGAAACACGCGGATTCCAGCCCCTCTGCCGACCACGTAAACTGATGTTTTCTTAAGTTTCGCCACGCGAATACTGTGCTAATACAACAACAAAGTCTCTGGCCGGGTTTTTCGCACCTTTCTCACGAAATTGTTATTGCAGAGGGATATCATCTCCAACCCAGACAACCTAGAAATCAAATTAAATATTTAGTCCTTCGTGTTGGAACTTATAATCATACAGATGTCTGAATTTTTTCAACAAGTAAATGGAATCTTAGTCGCTTAATTCATATTCAAAGTAAACTAAAAGTATTTCTTATAATGTACATGTTAGTGATCCAGCAGCTCTGCGGTACCACGCAATTTTCTCCAAAAATAAGACACTCATTACTGACACCTATTAAATTCCATCATAGATTGCATTAGGCCTACATGAGCGTATTCCTGAGATGACTATAACGATTAACTAACATTGATGCAATGTAACATTTTTTTCTAACTATGTTAAATTTTAAAACACTCCAAATGTGGCCCAGCATGAGAGGCAATTGTATACAAATATACAAACATATTTTTAAATATTAAAATGAACTTGTACAATTTTCTCTTCCGTCCGTTCACTCATCTATCTATATATAGCGTGGTAACATAATACACAGACAAACCTCAAGGGCATATTATAATTCAGAAGAAAATATTAGGGACCCGGTTCGAATTCCAACATCTCTCGGATTTTCAGGCTGCCAACGTGTGAGAAGAATGAATTTCGAGCTTCAAATTTTCAATACCACTAACAGTAGAGCTGATGCGATATTCTATTCTCAAATACTTCAAACTTGATCTATCAAGAAAACATATTCCAAGCATGGGCAAAGGGAACGCAAGGGATTACTCGAAGCAACTAAGAGATCTCCAGGAATTCTCTGAATAACGGCAGGCCTAAAAGAGCATGATCAAGTTGACTTTCCGAATGAGTAAATATATATATATAAGTAGGCACCGTTTTTCAACCTGGCAATGGCATTACCTTCCATTGGTAACAAATAAGCAAAACATTTACAGTAAGCATGTTGTTCTCGTCCCTCATTCTTATGGAACGGTGTATTTTTTAAAGAAATTCTTTCGGTACACGGAAGTTCTGCGAAACACTTCCTTCCTTTCGGAAATCTTTTGCAACCCCATCACGTAATTTGGAATATGGACTACTTGTAACCCCAAAAGAATTCTTTGACGATAGCATGCAGCATCAGTCCTACTATTAGTGCTATCAGAAATTTGAAATGCTAAAATTTATTTCCCCCATATTCGGTGGTGAAGCAATTTAAACCCCGTGACACTTTCCTCCAAGATGTATTATCATCCCTCGAAAATCATTGGTGCATTCCATTATTACTGAATATATATATGTCTTTTACTTATATTTTCTATCGCTCCCTCTACATAGAAAGATAGATATGCGGATATCCAAATTGAACAACAAATTCTCTCTCTTCCTGAAATTACGCTAAAACTGCATAAGCTACATGTTATCAAAGCACTAATTGTCTTACCTTGTATTTTGTAAACGGTGGCCTGACACTTCATTTATGTTCTTGGAACTACTTCTTCATTTAATGAAATTTCCAATGTTGGAGTTGCCAATTTGCGAACCAATCTTAGAAAAAGAGAGTTGTTTCAGAACAATTACTGGAGAAAGTCGTCTGGGTGCCATTTCATATGAAGTAATGTTAGAGGAACCAGTTGGATGAGCAAGTTTAGGGTAGTTGTAGACAGGAGGACTAGTATTCGATATCCTTTTAATTGTTTAAGTCACATGGCGCTTTCCGTCATTACAAGTCTAATTTTGTAGAAGCCGATGATTCTAAGACCCTTCTTAGAGTCTTAGAATAGGATTTAGATTTAACCCTTTGCGTGCAGCGTAAACTCAATGATGGTTGTTTAAGTGTTTCTTCTATTTTGCAATTCTTTCAAGATAGACGTTCCAGCTTCACGTAAGGTTCAAATGCAGGACTATTAACGCAAATTACATTTGTAGTTGCGTGCTTTGCTTCAAACTAATTATCAGCTCCTGCTTTAGAGGAACTCAAACGATACTTTTGAGATTGCACAATTCTTGTATCAGATTCATCTTGCAAACTAACGTTTGGAGAAAAATAGCCTCTCTCGACCTGATCTAATTTAGGAGCCCGTTGTTCTGAATCAACAGAAAGCAAAGAATGGCGTTTGATGTCAGCGTAATTATTGTTTCCAGTCTCTTTTTTAATTATTCTCGAAAGTGTCTCATTTTTACCTCTTCCTGTCTCAGCAATCGTCATATTACTTAAAGAAAGATGATGATCTACACCTCCCGCATCTTCATCATTCTTCATTGCAAAACGATGAGTCTTCTAAAATAAAACAACAAATATTGTTCAGCATAAAAAATAAACTATAATAAATTTACGGTAAACATCATCTTACATTCCTGGTCCGATTACAAGTATGTAACATTAACATACAGAAATAGAAATAGAATAGAAATAGTTTACCTCTGCCTGGTTGTTCTATAAGGTTTCTTTTCCACAAGGTCCAATTTCCAGGCATGATTTTATAAATATTTAATTTTTATTATGTTAGTTATTATTTTTATTATTTAAACACTACAACAATTATTATTAAATACTAGTGAGAAATGTTGAACATTATGGAATGGTATCTTGTTTCAATATTAATTATTTTTTTCCCACTTTTGAAACTTAAAATTAAATTTTGCTGCTACTTAAGCAAATAAGCCTGGTATGGGCACTCTTTTTGCATTTTGCACATGTAGTAATTTATTATTTACGGTCTCCATTGCTTCCGCATTATTTTTTCCTCCAAACCTTTTTCTCCTAGTTGATGGCCCTGCTGAATTTTTAGCATCAATCGAAGTAGGGATATAAGCTTATGATGATCAATCTCTTACATTTACTATTTTGGCATTGGTTTTGTTGGTTTTGCACTAAAAAATTACTATTAGGATTAGAACCTTAACATTACTTGAAAACATTTATTAATAATGTTTAAGATTATAATAGAACTTTACACTTTCAATCGCGTTTTATGTCGAAATATATATAAGGCCCTTATCATTGCACCACTCACATAATAATAAAAAACTTTACATCTCCACTTTTATGCAACCACCCATGGTAGATTCTTTTACAAAATTTAAATTATTTAGAAGCTGTTATTTTGCAATTACAGAAATTTAGCTTCAGAATTTCTTGTTCCAACTTTCAATACTTGAAATTTCAACTCAAAACGCAACAACACTTGACCATGCTCATTTAACCTTGTTTTTCGTGACAAACGTGCAGATCTCCACATTTACAAATTAAATAATCAAATGGTACAAATCCACCAGGAAGATCATACGTAAATGTCTTTGGAATATTGTGCACGTTATGCCAACTGAATTCAAACGTCTGTTATTTCTTTCCTTTTCCAAGCTTGCTACAAACCTTGTTTCTAAAACCATCGATAGACCAACATCGAACATGTTGCGAGGAAAGATTTCAGTGGACATTGCAATTCGAACTCATGACCTTCAGATTTGTAGTTTACCACTCCACGATTTTTCTGCTGAACAAAGTTCATTTTAGTAGTTCTTTTAACGTTCCGAAAGCACTTTCTAGAATAAGGCATTTATGTATACTTTTATTTGAAACTGGGGAAACTTATTGATCCTGTGTTAGAATATAACTATGAAGAAGGCTGGTTCGTGATGTTTCAGTAATGAGTAGTTTTGGGTCAACGGCATTTCTCAAATAAACCGGCTGCCGATTTCCCAGATAGTACGATACTTGAACCCAAGTTTCGCCTAGCCTTGATTTTACCTTACGGCGATAAACTAACAGTGGATTTCCTGTTGGATTATTAACTGGAACACCGGGTTTACAATAAAACCTTTTATCAACTTATTTTTGTTATTACTTATAAATATTTCCCCTCCTTTCCGCCCTTTTGAATTTTTCAACATTTTACACTATTTTCAAAATTATACACACTTCTCGAAAATAAGTTAAATAATTCAAGTTGAATAATTATTATTTTCTTTCATTATACACAATACAAAGACCAAGACTGCAACATGTCATCGACCTGAGTAGTAAAATATACACATCATCATGATTTTCTTCAAAAGGTTCGCTTGAGAAAAATCAACAAAGTAGGCTTCATAGTTCTAAAACCGGATCGATGAGTTTTCAGTTTTGAATTTCAACATACATTTCAAAGCATTTACTTAAGAAACGGTCTTCGTAACATAAAATACTAGCAAAACTGAAAATAGTTAGGAGTGGTGTGATAGAGCAGTTAGTAGAATGACCGACTACACACAAAACTGAAGACACAGGTTCTATCTAGACCCAGCCCAGCTTTCTCCGCCACAAGCTTGATGTTTATAAATTCAAGTTTCTAGCAAGTTTTGTGTGCAAAGTTTGTAGGCAATTTAGCATATGTCAAATAGCACGTTTGCTGCAAGATTGTAGCAAGTTTGCAGCAATGTAATGCCAAACTTTCTGCACACATGTAATGCCAAGCCTCGTACAAACACTACACGTTTGAGTGCTATCTAGGTTGTATTTATGGGTCACTTTCGTAACAAAAATCTTATCCGATCTCCCTTCTATTCTATTAAGTCTGTTTTGCGGCTTCAAATTTCACGAAGTTGATTCCCAGTCGAGACTCAAACGCGGAACTCTAGCAGTGACTCATGACCTGACACCTGTGACCACTTGACCTCTGCGATAGTCTATTACACTATACTTCACTATTTACATGATTAATCATCGCCATCCAAGCTTGCAATGTCAACCTCTCTCACTGATAAGAAATAAATCAATAGTTCGTTGAATGTATGCCAGTTCGGAGAATATCTCTGCCTCATATTGGTTAGGCAACCACGTATTTTTAGGTAAACCATTCAGGAAATGACATGTTTGAAATATCGACTTGGAGCAAATGAATTATTATTGTCTGCTCGAAAGTCGTCAAGTTCACAAACATTTCGGCCTACCTTCAGAGAATTTCTAGGAATCCTTTGCGCAGCCATTGCACAAATTCGAAATGTGCAATTCTTGATAGAACAGGTCGGAAGTCTTTGAGGGTACTTTGCCCGGCGGTTCTGTTAATGGTATTGGAAATATCAAGCTCTAAAGTCGGAACGGGCGTAAGCCATAGTGCTGTCACCGCCCATATAATTCATTTTATTTATCTTATCAAGCTCTAAAGTTCACTTCACCACGGTTTAGGCAGCCTGCAGCTCAGAAATTAAGCGAAATATATGGTATAATCATAGCACACAGGGAATTTCTCATTCGGTTAAATGCAGCTAGCCCATGAAGCAAAACAAATAGCCGATACACGCTGTGTAACCTGAAGGTGGCATGTTTTCTCTCGAATACCCAATGTACTAGCTCAAGGAGGTCCCTCCGTATAAAAGGGATAACATTAATAGCAACAGTTCAAAACTTTCAACTAAAGAGAAGCTCCAATTTGGTGTACTTCAGCACGTAAAACTATAGAACTAAAAATAATGTCTTAGCCATTGTTACTTAACCCTTCCAAGACAGTTCTTGCGACTCTCCCATTTGCCCTCGCCCAGTTTTCGTTTCTAAGTTAAAAAGGCTCCACTGTTACCGAAGACAACAGCTGACACCACAACAAGAAAACACTGATCTCTAGCATTTATAGTATTCCACTTCATTTTAATATACAGACGATTCAAATTAAATGTATTTGCAATGAATGGTAAACCAACATTTCTTGATAAAATATATATTAAAGTTGTTTGGAGTTGATTTGTGTCATTAGAGTAGATAT
>JAGDQP010026515.1:12535-25852 GCA_022664845.1 Lepisma saccharinum
CTTTTCTGATGAAGGGAGGTTGGTATTCTAGGTACCCCTTCGTAACCTTCGATAGCTGTATTCATAGCGTGCAAGCACCTGTAAATATAATCTACTTCTCCGGTCTGTTAATGTTTTCCCTATTAACTAACTCATGTTAAGTTTGGAGGAAACAATTTTATCTTCATTAACAGTGTTTATAATCTTAACTCAAAATTTTAAATAAACCTCAAGAAACACACTTAATTTACAGCGAAATACTTTGCTCAGATAATATAAATATTTGAAAACATATTTTATTTTTTGTGAATGTAAAAAATGTAAATTTAAGTTGTAGATTATAATATTTTGCAGAGATAATACGCAGAAATAGAAAGGAATATTATGAAAACTATGTAAAAATCTAAAATACACTCAAGTAGAAACCTTAACGTAGAGTAAATTAACCGTAATGTTTATTAAGAATCATGTGAACTAATTTATGTTATCTTTTCCTTCAAGCATCGTAAATTTCTTTCATTATTACAATATCTTTATCTGAGTCGTTTTCTCCAGGGTCTAACTTATGTGATCTTCCGAATGTTCAAAATCACTCACACGCTGACAGTTCCGTGCAAGGTATTTTGCTCTTTTCGCATCTGCACACTTCATATCAAGTTTTACATATGCAGTGAAATTCAATATATTCGCGAGTGGCGCCAGTAGCTTCAAACACAATAGACTGGAAATTATATTGTATCTCTGTCCATACGTATTGTCTTTGGAAATTGAAATTCGGAATGAGGAAGGTGGCTGTTTTTTTTTCACATAATGGGCTCTCCAAATGTAAGGTTTTATGCTTGCGCATGTTGGTGAAAGTCGTTCCCGTGAACGGATGTCCGGACCTAATGACGCAAATGCCACCTTCTATTCGGTTTAAACATATTTCAGGCTTATTTTTCTGCAGGACTAGCATTTGTGCACAGTATATAGTGGTCATTCTGGACTAGCTCAGTTGATCACTTGCAAAGAAATATTTTATGAGGTCTTCTTGAGAAGAAAGATGAAGGGAGCAATTGACCTCCGTGGGGCTGTAGACCTACGCATCAACCCAACAGTAATCAACCTTCTATATAGGATCCAAGAGAATGTAATTATGCTAAGGCAGTGTGAAGTTCACCCACGCCCAGTACAATTTTTCCTGTAATATCCTCGCGGGTCAGGATCTTCTGTCGTTTCTCATACAAAGGCAATCTAGGGTTACAACACATGGCAAGCTGGAGCTCATGACTAAATCACAGACGCGTCGTGCATTCATCAGAGCAGTAAATAGTCCTGAATATCCTGTGGGTGGAATTCTTAAGATGAGTGAAATAACGGAAACATTGGTTTTCTTAACTGGTTCGGACAGAAAAAGCGTTGTACCATGTCCAAGGAATTATGAACTTCTTTGCATTTACCATGCATGCACACGATGACATAGCCCAATATGCCGTTATCATTGCACAGTTTAACTTCGTCACTTTGTTTAGAAACATAATAAACTTTGTGAGCCTGTGGCTGAGTAACGGGAGTAAACAGTAACGAATGCATGCACTTGCAGCAAGTTTGTTGGGACTGATATTACCTTTAGGATTAAAGCGCATTTTTCTGAACCTTATAACTTCATTACAACATTGCTTTTGATACTTCACGGCGCAAGTTCCGTCTAGAATGTATTTTTGAGTGGCTGCATTTTCACTAAGATATCAATAGCAGACCGCACTGGCTTGTTTTTGACTGTGAATAGAAGTATATGAGTATTATCATATCGTATCACTTCATTCTGCATTGCATGAGCGAATCTAACTTCCACGTTCTCTAATTTCTTGTAATTGTCTCCAACGTTATAATTTTCAAATGCAATTACGGGCTGTTTCCTTCTTGTTTTGGGTGAGCGAAAGCCCAAAGATTTCTGTTTGCTGTAGGAAATTACTATCGTCATGTTTTGGCTGATATTTAACTTGATATGATTTATAGCTAGAGACAATAAGTTGTTCACGGTTTTATTAAATTCTTCAGCTCGTCTTGTTGTGCGAAGCTCCGACTTAGAATATTCTATCAGCCAACGCATGAATCGTTGAAAGATTGGTGCAGAACTCTTAAAAAAACATCAAATTTCCAGTTTTCAGTGGCAAGGATTTCATTACGAATTCTCTGTAATACTTTAAGCACTGCAGCTGCCTCAGCATGTAAAATGTCTTTGAAGTTATGGCTGACCTGTTCGATTGTCTTGGTAATGCATATATTCTCAGGGGGCGTTCCTTAGTGGTGGATGGACAAAGTTCACATCTGGTATATTTTTTCTGGATTAGTGACTTCAAATGGCGCTTATAGTGGCCATGAACTAACTCTACGCTTTCCTCGGAGACAAGGTTAAGATAAGTTGTGCTGGCATCCCGCATACTCTTTAAACCATCTATATTGCGATGAAATGCGCATTGCAGAACATTTCCTAACTCGATGCCTGCCAAAATATCGGTCGAAGATGTTGACGATTAAGTTTCATATAGTTCTGATAAAGATTTACGGCTTTCGGCATACACCAAGCATCTTAAGTAGTATTTCATGTACGCAATTGGATCCCTCGGATCGTTGAATAAGGAGAGAAGGCGGAACTTCAGCGCATCAGGACCCTTTTCAACTACTTTCTTAATATATTGTCCCATGAACAATGTCTGCATTAAATGAAGTTCACCCTCTTCCTCTTGACAGAATAAACATTTATTTTTGTTCAAAGGAATAGTAGATTTTGTTGATGTTGGAATATTCACTGTTGCCGTACTTGCACTGTTCACTGTTAATTTAAATGGATGTCCTCCTTTTGTAGCCATATCCCCTATAGTTCCGTTTTAAAGCCTCTTCGTATCTTCATTTCGATTTTTCATAATGTCCTTTGTGAACTAGAAGAATGTAACAAATTTTGTGGAAGAATATTGCATTTTCCTGCAGGTGCTCAGGAGATAAGGGTTCAAGAAGGAATGCGACTGATAAATACTAAAGATAACCAAATTTGCTTGTGTCCACTGATGTTGTTATCAGCATTTTTAGTAATTCAAGAAATAGATTTCTAGTAACGTCTCTTTTTTCCTGGTCCTGGTAAAAGACGCAGAAATTATGATCAAGTAGTTTCGGATTTGACGACTCCATTTTGAAAGTTAATTGCACACCTTAATTTCCGAAAATACAGAATAATAATAATAATAATAATAAAATATAAAAACAATATTATTAACAGACTACTATTACTGAAGTTTTACACCATTATATCTACTTAACGTATCATTCAGTGACAAGTATTGAAAGGATTGAATGTAGTAACTGGTAATTTGAAGCAACTAGCAAAAAAAATAATTCACTCCAAAGATCTGCGGCATTATTCGCTTTGTGTAAATAAATAAAAACGTGGCAATTCAGATGATTATACTCCTCTATAATATATTGTATTTGCGTAACCTGTAAAACTTTAAAATGTAAAGAAAACCGTTATAAAACAAGAACAGTTCCTGACACATTTCTTGTGATGATATTGCAGGCGCTTGAAACACATAAGGAATTTCGTAGCCTTTGGAGTAAAAGCATACGATGACCGAAAAACTTGGTCACCGAGTCAGAATTTTAAAGCATGATTTGAAGGATAAAAATTAAGTGTTAGACCAGTTTCCCACTTTCATGTGAGATTTCGAAACTCCTTAAAAACAGTTTTACCGGTATTCTGAGCAAATCTGATTGAAATATACCTCCATTTCTAGAGAACTAACACTTCCTTTCTTGACGAATTTCCCGCGCGTTGACTAGTTATAACCACTACGCGAAAATAATCCAAACTTGAGTCTCGACTTACCTCTGATTTAGCCGTTAATCGTGATTTTGTACAACCCACAGAAAAAGCACTTTGATCCTCGGAAGGAGACTTTTGTAGTTCTTCAAGATTATATGGCATGGTTGAATGGGAAGGTATATCTTCAAACAGATTAAGGAAATTCCTAATGGAAAAGAAAAAAAATATTCAAACTAAAATAAAAGAAAACGGAATATGAAACGAAGTATATATTAATTTAACATACTATGAAAAGATATATAAATGTAAAAGAATTAAATGTATCCTTGAGAAGAAATTAATATTTGAAAAATACTAATAGCCGTATTGTAGAGCAAAAGATAAAATTTTTGTATATTTCATTGCGACTAAAAAAACATGTAGGGGAAGCAGGAGTAAACAGATCATGGGTTGTTTTCTTCATTTCCTTGTGCTGCATACTAACGGCATCCGTCTAAATTACTTCAATACAACGCCCTTAGCCCTAGAAACGTAATATACATAAAGTTTACGTGTATCTTGTGGAAACACTTGTGTGACGCAATAAGGGATATGTATAGCCGCACATTATCTTAGATATGCTATTACAGATCAGTCAGCTTGAGGTTTACGAGCTGATAACGTATACGCGTACTGCGCTATTTGGCCAAAATATAAATTATAGAATCTATCACGCACTGACTACGAATCGGGCGACCCGAGTTCAAATCTCGGCTAGGACGCTGGATACTTTACTAGGGGTTCCAATAGCTGGTACTCTCAGGTGCACTCAGCCTCCCATCAAATTGAATACCAGAGTGTCCTTATTACTCCTAGGCACCTTGGTAAAGTAAAGGCGGTTCACTTCATTTGTAGGCCAAGAATATGTGGAGCACTATCTCCACATCCCTCATGCACCGTTCACGGCGCGTGAGTATCGCATAGGGGATAGCTGTACTTTCACTACTTTATTTTCACGTATGTTTAGCTTTCAACGTATTATATTCCACGTAATATTAGTGCGTCTTATTTAGATACTATTTTATAGTAGTTATTTCGTGTGTTCATACTCAGTGGGACAGTGTCGTATATAGAGACTTGATAATTACTAAAAGAATTGGACAAGTGTGAAGTAATAAATAATGATGAAACTGTTTTGCGTATATTAGAAGAGGACTCTTATTCACAAATGGGAGATAACTTTAAGTTGACATCTCACGCAATATTTGAAAAGCTTGTTTTGTATTAGTTTCAAAACGATAAATATTCAATATTAACGCCTTACGAAAAACAGAAACGCATTATCTATATTATACATACACCAATGAACTATTAAATAATGTGTATGTAAATCCTATATATGTTTACCTTTAAAGGGTTGATATTGAAATTTATCTTTTTGGAGTTAATGATCAAATAGCGCTTGATGTTGCTAATGGCACTCGACAAAGATATAGCATATTTTAGCTTTTTGCTAGATATGATCTAAAGTAAATATTATTTATTGTTAAAAATATTTATATAGGAAAAAAATACATATTGTAATTATTGTTGATAATACTATTTGATGTCTAACGTTAACAATAATGAGGCACAAAATTGTGTTGACCAACTGTTGCTGCTGGAAATGTGTGATAATTTAAAATGACTGCCGAGTGGCCAAAGTGGTCACTCACTTTTCCCTATTAAACCAGTGCCCGTGGCTTTGTAATTAAATTAAAGCATACGTTACTATTAACATTATAATAAGTCAATTGTTTTACGTGTAGTAAAAACGAAATCACAAGAATCGAAAATTTGATCCAACAACAAAATTACGATTTTTACAAAACAAATGCCGTTTCTACTGTTTACTAAGAATGAGGTTAAGAAAATGAGATATGTTTAGCTTTGCTTGCAAAATTTGTTTTTCTCCTGAATAGCACATATCTCACTTTTTCTCCTTTAAAAAAGTTGATTTTTTCCCTATATATGGTTATTGTTGAACATTCTTGAGGAATATTAAACCATGGCCACTTTATCCCCCTATGTAGGGTAAATTGGCCATTTCGTAGACTTGCAGAAAAACAGTAATATTAAAAAAATGCATGTATCATAACATTGTTGTGATAACTATAACAAATATACATTATATTGTGTAAATTTCGCCCATTTCATCAAGAAAATTAGATCACTAAAATGAATTTTGTTAACAGTGGCCACTTTACCCTCCCTTCCACTAAGTCACCACACATACATCCGCATTCAACATCATAAGGTTTCTTAAAATGATAATTTTTTAAACTATATCTATTATAGAAAGGCAAATATACAATAATTTTGGGACATTATTTAATTAATCTCTGAGTAAAATAAAATTAAGGAAAAAATATCACTCTGAAATTACAATAAATCACTAAGGCAAAATTATTTAACTTACATAGCACTTCGAAACTGATTGCCTTCCTCTTCATCTCTTATTCGTGAATAACGTGTTCCCTCACCGAAATATTCTGACACGTTGGTGGTATTATTCTTCACATACAAGTTCGGCAAATCCAGGCGATTCAAAACTACTGGATTCAATCTTATGGTTTTGATATCATGCTTAAAATGATCTAGTATACTAGGGTGACATATTTCCTCAGAACCTTTGGAATCAAAGGAAAATTTATTTAACTCCGCTTCTTCCATTTCATTTGCGTATTTCTTATTATCAACAGAATTATCTACCTCTGATAACACAGCTGGTGCGTGCATTGAGCTCGTTGAACAATCACTTGTGACTTTGGATTCATTCAACCTTAAGCACAAGTGAGCTTCGGACAATGTTGGTTACCTTTTTATCTATTTGAAAAGGAGTAAATGACAGACACTTTTCATCACCGTTTGGTTTCAAAACAGACACGGCAACACTGTTTCCACCCATAGTTGTTTCTCTTCTTTGTGCCTCGTCTGCTACACACGCTTTGTGAAAATCTGAGAGATAATGTCCAGATTCCGTAAGTCCCAAATCTCTATTGACTGACATATTTCAAAAAACGGTATAAACATCAGGACTAATTCATGTCAGTAATGAATATTATGGTCTAATTCAAAAGATACATCGAAGACAATCAAAACTAATGCAGACCGTTATTTTGGTTTCTTTTGTATTGGCAAAGATTTCGCTGCGTTGTTAAGAGATATATTTTATTCATCTTCGTCCTTAGCTTAATTTGCACAATAGTTATTCGTTACAGATAAAAAATTTCTTAACGTAAAACCGGGAACAATGAGTATCATTTCCTGGAAAGAAAGGGAAATAAAATATTTACTTGAAGCAAAATCAAAAAGGACACATGAAACAATTTACAATATGCAGGACGCGGTACGAGACATTTAGCCATATTTAAATTGATATTTCATTATCTTTAGGCAGTTTTTGGGTAAGGCTGATCAGTTAAAAATATTGCTATTATTGTTGTTATTAATAATGTGCAGAGAGGTGGAAAAGATCCTTGCTGGCTAGGTCTGAGATGTGTGCTTCTGCTGCATTGCTAGTCGGGTCTCTTGCCACCCATAATGACGAAACTGACTTATCAACGAGGGGAACAGAATTTCAATTAACTTATTTATGCCGTTCCTCGTATAAAGAAAAAGTCTAGTTTCGCTCTTGAAAAAACGATTATGTAACATTAATACATACGTATTTATTAAGCATCGCTGTAAACCATATGAAGGCTTAGAACACAACTTGCTTAGCAGTATAGGTAGAATAGGATACAAGTAAATATTTACATCTATGAAAACACTTTCAAGGAAATAAATCTACTGTAGTTGGACATGCCAACAAACAAGAAAATATGCAAATATATTTTAAAAGAAATTTGCATGGAATTGAATAACTGAAAAAAACAAAGAACAGTTAGATCTTAAAGAATAAAAATAGAACGAAGAAAGATGTCCTTTAAAAAGAAATTTCAACGTTGTGGATAAGATTTCGCAACTCACCAATATTAATTCCGACCATTGTAATGTGGGTGGAATTACAGAGTTCAATACCCCGAAATCCATTATGAGTGAACTATACTAATCAGCACTTCTCCACACGAATTTGAACATAATTTATTACACTAGTTTTAATTCTACAGAAGAGGTAATAGGCTCCACAGTAGCGCCGAAAATGATTTCTACAAACAAATATAAAAGATAAGATAAAATGAAATTTATGGGCGGTAACAGCACTATGGCATTTCTAGAAACAAAAGGTCTGCTACGGTACATCTGTGTCACCAACCCACACAGCACAGGATATCCACGGACGATCAAAAATTGTGCCCGAACGTGCAATTTACGTTGAAATCTAACAATGAACATCTAATGGACATTAAAAATCTGGATATCCCAAACAGTTCAATTTGGGACTCCTAATGGACGCCGAAATCACTCACAAACTGGATATATCAAAGTGATCCAAGCTGGCACGTCCAATGGACGCTCAAAACGCGTCTCAAACTGGATATCCAAGATGAACCATCCTATACATGCCGAAAAGAGATAATACAAAGAGATCCAAGGTTGGCCACCCAATAGAAGCGTAAAGAACATCCCAAACTAGATATACCAAATATAGAAGTGGAAAAATTCCATGGACGCTGAAAATACATCCCGAACTGGATATCCTTAAGAGATCCAAGCTTGAACATCCTAAAGATATCGGAGAACGTCCGAAAATGGATACCGCAAAGAGATTCAAGATGGGCCATTCAATGATCACCGTGGACATCCAATGGACGCCCAAAATTGTCATCCCAGAAAGACACAAGTATGGACAACAAACGGACGGCAACAACACGTTCATTCTAGTAGTAAGTGGGAACGAAAATGAAATGTTAACTGAAAATGAAACTCTAGTACCAAACCGTTGTCAACTTGCCAACGATCTAAACTTTCGGCAATAGTGACGACAAAATATTTGCACGAATCAGCATATTCAAGTTCGTTGCAAGCAATCAGCTTGGAATAAAGTTTGAACAATCTTGAAACTAATAAATACTTATTATTCGTGCTACAGCCTACGTTTACCATAATACTTGCGTTCTAAATATGGGCAAATTAGCTTAAAGGCCGTTTGCTTAAATAGAAAATTCCGAACAATTACTTGCGACACCAACATGGAATATATTTTATATTTAATGTTTACATTTGTATCATCTCTATTGCCAACGTCGGAGGATCTTCTGGTAAATATATTTTAATATTGGCACTTCTAAAATACTGCTAGGCGATAAACACTGTAAGAATATTGCCAGTCAATAACAAATAATATGCGATAGTACAGTTTAATGCTGCATAAACAATTTGCATTTTCTACGCAAAACAAATTTTCATAAAGATGTGATATGTATATGTGGAAATATGGGCTTAAAATACGTAACTAACACTACACAACTGATTAAGTGAAAGGTACGAACATTTATTTACTTTTTTGTAAAGTGCGATACGGACACAGACAGAGCCTTTAAAATGCGGACGTATGATAACCCTATAAATGTCAGCTTTTATAAAATGCACACTAAAGAGAATTAACGTGTTTACGAATTTCACTTCAAATTAAAAAAAAAAAAATTGCAGCTACTTCGTTCGATAGATATTTCCTGTGGCTTTACATGTAAGTAACCCTTCATTTCAGGAAAGAAGTTATGACATTCGTAGCCAACACGTAAACATTCATGTCAAAAATTAAGCTCATAAACAAAATTTTGTATATTAATCTAGGAATCAGCTTATTTTTCTCCAGACCTGCCATCTAATAGGAATGGCGCAAATGGTAATTAATGACTAAGGTCTGACGTTCAAAGGGTAGTACAAGAATTACGTGAAAATTCTTCCGCACAATCGTACTGCCGTAATTAAAAGACCGTTAATTCGCGATGCGATAAAGTCGATGTTTCGAATCTTGGTTATCATGGGAGACTTCTTCACACTTTTCCATAGTGCATCCAGTGGGTTTGCTTTACTCGAACCTATTTTTTAGTTTCGTAAAGGAATATTGCTAATGGTGTCATTTTATTCAGATGATACTGCACTTTCAGAAAATTAATGGTAGTCATCTCAGTTCCGCGGCAGGGGAAGGAGAAAGTATTAAAAATGTGAAAACAAAATTTCATATTAAGGGAAAATGTGTACTGAAGCAATAAAATTGGTTTAGTATTGTTTATTCTATGTGAACTAGCATCACAAAGATAGTCTAAACAATTACTCAGACTTTAATAATTACCATTACTCAGACCATTAAAACCAGATCCCTAGCATTAAAAACATTACGAAACTATCGGAAATATACTATTTTCCTCCCTAATGTTCCACCAATATTCTCAAACTTATTTTTGTATTTAAATGCATATAAATTAAAAATTTATAATAGGGTTCTACATAACAAATATGAGTACAGCTGTTTGACTTTATAAGCGTATGTTCTATAAGTGAACACGAAACAAAGTAACAAATCTCGATTACTACATACGAAATAATTCGGACTTGCAGCATTTAAGAAAATAGAACAATAGCAAAAAAAAAATAAAAAATATCGGTCTCGAAAAGAACGTTATTTCTAAAATGACCCTTATGGACTCATTTGATCCTTTTTTTTAAGTTATTAGGTCTAAGTGCTAAACTGTCATGATTTTCAGTTTCAGTTGCAACAGGATTTTATTAAGCCTTAACAGCTATTGTCACTTTTTGGAACGTACACACTTTTTAAGGGCGGGGAAAAAACGGAAATTTTCGAAAAAAAAAGGACAATATATTTTTTCCACGGGACGAAAAAAAACTGGTTTTATTGACATCGTTTTTCTTTTATTGCCTTCCTATCACCAATATTTACTGCTTAACATACCAAATGCATTTGTTGTTTAGGTTTAGTATAATTAAATGTTCTTACGTTAAAAAATGTACAAAAAAACTTTCAATTTAGATTAGAAATCAAATATATTTCATTAGCGCCCTTGTACAAGAGATAAAAGTTCTGTTCACTGTTGGTTCTTAGGCATCTTACGCTCAGACGCAAAACTTTTTAAAATAAACACCCACTTTCCGGATGATTTCGATTTCTCTTTTCTTAATTTGTTTTCAAAAATAAAATCCCAGCTTTAATCATCACTACTGGATATAATCATCATATTCAGCAGTTTCCTATCGACTGCTTGATGAAGGTCTCCCCCTTTTCTTTCAACATATCTCGGTCTGCTGCTATCCTCATCCATGTAGCTCCTGAAAAACATTTCGTCAATAAAAATTTTTTTTTTTGCCTCGTGGAAAAAAAATCCTGTTTTTTTTTCTCGAAAATTTTAGTTTTTTTCCCCCGGCCTGTAAAAATCGAGTAATATTACGAGGCCCTTGAAATTATTTGATCAATAAATATCTCTAACAAAGTTCCTTGGTCTGAGCTAAACATGCCTAATGGTCACAAGTCGATGGCCTCTAAAAATATAAATTATATTCGTAATCTAAGTAGAAATATTGCTGTTCATTATTGTTTTAACTTAAGAACGTTAAATTTTACTGAAGCTAAACAAAAATGAATAATGTGTGCTGGGTACAGCTTCAAACGCCGAAAAAAAAGTTTTTTTTTTAAAAAAAAACAGGCATTTTGTTTCAGGACGCAAGAAAAATTGTTTTCTTTAAGAAATATTTTTTTTTCTCCTTTTCATCTCCAATATTCACTACTTAACACACCTAATTCAATTTTTGATTAGGTTTAGTGCAATTAAATGTTCATACATTAAAAAATGTACAAAAAACTTTCAATTTACATTAGAAAAGCAATACATCTTATTTGCACCCTTGTACATAAGAGAAACCTGTTCACTTTTGAGTTTGACCCTTCCCATCTTAGAACCAGAAAACTTAATAATGCTTCAAAACAATATCAAAGGCAGTCCCATTGCGATTTTTTTTCTAAATAAGTGTGTTTTGAACATGAACTAAGATTTTAACTAATTCATTGTACATAATATGTTATGAACTAAGAAAAAAAAGTTTTTTTTCCAAAATAGCACGAAAAATTGAAAAAAAAAACACTTTTTTTCCTGTTTTTTTTTCAGCGTTCAATTTTTCCGGTCTTTTATGATTACCAATTTAAACTGTTCCTTCAACATTTGAACGAACATGTTTCTTCTGTACAAAGGTACACTACATCTTACATTCCGTTTCCAGTGTCGTAGAGGGTTGTTCTTATTTAAAAGAATAACAAACCGTATTATAGACACTTAAAGTACTTGTTTACGCGTATGCTCTACGTTCATGAGCGGATTTAGGGGAAAGGCATTGCCCCTCCCCAGTCATTTGAGACTAAATGTTTCATTCTAAACCAGAGCTTTTAAAGTGATTGCCCCACGGTTTCTCTGGTGTCCCCCAGGGTCTCTCTCCTATATCACGTTTATCCCATGTCTACGTTTACTGTCTACTCAGAAACATTTCATACTTCATACATTATCATAATATATTCAGGGCTGGAATGGTAAGATTTTTGGGGGGTACACGCTGCTCAATAAAAATCCGGATTTGGGAACACGTTCCTTTATATTTATGCACTGAGGTGGGTACACGCTGTGATTTATACTATTAGGTGGGTACACGGCGTGTACCCGCGTATACCCTCCATTCCACCCCTGAATATATTCCCTACGTTACTAACCTGGCACGAACGGTAAACCAGCGAAAACTGTAGAGATGACGTCTGTAAATTTATCCTAAAGTTTCTCATCCTAAAGTTCCAAAACAGCGAGGCCCGTCCCCAGGACTTTTTGAAGGCTTCTGGGCTTCAGTGTTGCAAACTACTTTGAATTATTATTATTAATAGTGGTAGTGTAATGCTGGTAATAGTAGTAGTACTACTACTATTAGTACTATTACTATTAGTACTACTACTAGTACTACTATTAGTACTATTACTGTTAGTACTACTAGTACTATTACTGTTAGTACTACTAGTACTAATAGTAGTAGTATTAGTACTACTGTTTAATTTTACTAGGGTTAGTATAATTGCTATTACTACTAGTAGTAATAGTACTACTATTAGCATACAGGTACTAGTGGTAGTATTACTGCTATTAGTATTAATAAAAGGAATAGTAATATTACTAATGCTACTACTAACATTATTATTATCAGTATTATTACTATTGCTACTAGTATTATTAGTAGTAATACAACTGACAGTATTATTACTACTACTACTACTATTATCATTATCACTAATACTATTACAATGTAAACATGAATAATAAAGTAGGCAATACTTACTGAGAACAAAGTTAACAGTCGAATCTATTCAAACTTCATACCAGAGGTCTCCAAATATCTTAAAACAGTTTGTTCCACCTTACTAATCATAGCAAATATTCCGTTTCGCCTAATTTTAGGATGGCATACCAGGATTAGGGAGGAGTAGTGGAGAGCAAACTAAGTAGTCGAATCGATTCAATAACGTCTCCAAATACCTTCAAAGAATTTGTTCCACCTGACTAATCATAGCAAACATTCCGTTTCGCCTA
>JAGDQP010026516.1:0-25851 GCA_022664845.1 Lepisma saccharinum
AAAAAATCCCTTTCGGTAGGCCTACAGGCTGAGGTAGATCTCGAAGGTTTTTTTTATTTTCAAAAATTCAAATTTCGTCTTATATGAGAGCTATCCAGACACTATTTATTGATTTGTAGATTATTCATCAAGAGCTGTTCAACAATACCCCACAAGACGTATATATATATATATATATACTAGCTTTATTTATCTATACTAGCTTTTGAGAGGATGCGCATCCTTTATCTTAACCAAAATCTCCCTGCAGCACTACACCACAACGGAGTCCATCTGCACCCACCCACGGGGGGCTGCGCCCCCAAAGGGGAGGTTTGCCCTATTTATTGTAACCTACTCTTGGTCATACACCTTCATAGAAAATTTCGTTTCTCTACCTTCAATGATTGGGAAATTCGGTTTTTGGGGCGGTCATTTTGGATCCAAGTTGACGACTTTTTGAACGTTTTCTAATATTGTCGTGACCTACTTGTGATGGTACATATTTAAGTAAAATTTCATTTATCCAGCTCAAACGGTGTGCAAAATGGGATTTTGGGCGGTCATTTTTGATCGAAGATGGCGACTATTCCCAAATGTTACAATATTTCCCTAAACTACTCATCATAATGCACCATTGTGCCAAATTTCGTATCTCTAGCTCAAACGGTGTCGAAAATTGATTTTTAAGTCCGCCATTTTGGATCCAAGGTGGCGTCTTGTAATACATCATGTAATATTTTAGTAACATATAATTGATAAAGTACCGGGTTACCAAATTTGATATTTCTATCTGCAGCCGTTAAGGCTGTGTATTCTATACAACAATGGGTTCGGAGGCCATTTTGTATACAAGATGGCGACTGTTTCACCATTTCGTAATATTTTTTGAACTACTAGTGACAATACACCTTTGTGCTAAATTTCGTATCTCTAGCTCAATAGATATGGAAAATAGATTTCTTGCTTCCGCCATTTTGGATCCAAGATGACGTCTTTGAGCTCATTAGGTAACATTTTCGTAATCAAACAGTGATGTTGTTCCTTTATGCCAAATTTAATTTCAATAGCCCCAACAGTTTAGGCTGTATATTCTATACAACAATGGGTTCGGTGGCCATTTTGGATATCAGATGGCGACCGATTTTGCTCATTAACGAACTAAACCGAGCTATTAAGCCTAGAAACAACATATAAAAATTTGGTTCAAATTTGAATAGTGTTAGGTTTCCTTTTGATGTTTGAAATGCTACGAAAATAGTTATGAAAGAAACAACGGAAAGACATAGGTTTCTTCCAGGGATTTGAACATAGATAAGAAAATTGGAGGAAACGGGAGAACCCCGAGAAAAATGTTTTGGACCCTCGTGAGTCGATTAAGGGAGGTTTGATCCAAATTATCTTCTTTTGCTTACGGAAATTTCATCTTCGAAATCTACCTAAAAATACCGTACCTGACTTATCTAACCTCCACATGCATTTGTTCACTAATCTTATTAAATTTCCTAATGCGTTTATATATATAAAGAGAAACGTTATTTTCATTAAGAAAAAAGAAACTGCACCAGGTTTCGATCCAGGGTTATTTGCATTAGCTTTCGAACATGCTATCAATGCGCTAAATGGCCAACTGGATGCAGTTGTTTGGAAGTACTATTTACTGTTAAGGAGTAATGCGCATGCGCGATGATGGCTCAGTTCTTCCTGTCGCTAGTCGCAAGTTATTATACTAATTCAGCATGAAACAATTACGCGTCCCCCCACCCACCGCTTTCTACTTTCCTGATTAAATCGTGTTACGCGTTCTTTTCCACCAGTAAATCCAAGCTCCGATAATTACATAGAATAGTTTTACAACAGTTATGGTAGGAACTAAACTACCTTCGTCCATAATCTCTACTGCACACGTAACATGATACAGGTAATTAGGTTATTCTAAAATATTGTTTTAAACTTCTTTTTCACAGACGGGAATAACTAACTCGCATTTAGATACGTTTTCATACACTGATATTTCTAACTGCTATTGTTAACAGATGTTTACATATAGCAACTATTACTATCACTGTTACGGAATAAAAAGCAGTTTTGCACATTTGTAGGGCGAAATTTCTGTCAGTGGATAGACGGGGGAAAAAATTGAATTTATTACTTAGGCCCCCTACTTGTAACTTTCGAGTTCATTGTGCATACATTTCTTGTAAATAACATTCATTTGAAGGTTTCTCTTGCGTTTTTCTTCATTTTCTGGTCGATTTTTCCATTCTTACGTCTCAGCACTTAAAAATGAGCAGACGTTTTTCCATACGTTTGAAGAAGGCAACAAATCCACCAACTTCTTTTAACTCTACAGGAAAAACTACAATACTTGTAAACTGTCTGAGCAGTACGAAAGTATCAGAAGACCGTTTTGAATATTCAGTAGCAATATTGTTTCCTTTCAATAAATAATAAACATATTATACAGTTTTTGTTAATTTCCCACAAAACAGCTTTTTGGATTTGTTGCCTTCTTCAAACGTACGATTCAATTATTACGGCCAGAGTTCAGTTGCCTACTTTCGTTTGTTTCATTCAGAATACTTATAGTTTGGAGTGAACTGTAGAACTTCTGCTAGCGCGACCTCTAGTTAGGCGACAGGTTAGCGCGCTTGCTTTTTGTTCACATGGATATGGTTTCAATTCCCGTCCGAGGCCGTAAAACGGAATGGTTTTCAGGACCGACTTTATCAACAACTGCAGATTCCGTACTTAGAATTTCTCCAGATTGGGTTAGAATGTTAAAAATAATATTCAATCAATTCGGTTAAAGTAGTTTATTATAAATATTACAGCTATTTGTTTCTTAGAACAGTACATGTAATTGTTGTGCACTGTTGTAGAAAGCAAGATATGTAAAACGATAAAACGAATATGCAATAGTCTTGGGGTTATTTCTTTGTTATTTCTTGAGTGGAATGAAAATCTGAAATTGATAGATGGCATTGCACGCTTTATTTTCGTGAAATTTGTGTCTACTTACACTAAAATTTCTTCTGTAAATTTTAAAACTAAAATAGATCTTCAGTGTTAGTTTTAGCTGCAAAGTATTCTTATTTACTTTTAGTTTTACAAATTTTAAGCCTAATAATAATTCTTCCAATTATCACACAGTAAGCTATAAACCGCATCTCATTATAACCCAGGGATTTGTAGTAATGTAGATAGATTATACTTGTCAATAGATAGAATGGACTTCATCCTTGAGTGATTAACAAGTAGATTGATGTTGATAATCTGAATCATCATCATCATATTCGGACGTCGTCTCGGTCGCTTCTTTTCTCTAGGAATCCAATGTAGTACATTTGTCGTCCACCTTCCATCTGTTCGTCTAGCTATGTGACCGGCACATTTCCACTTCACCTTCTTCGCAGTCTTGATTACATCCTCTACCTTTGTTTGTGTGCGAATCCATTCATTTGTATTCCTGTCCTTCCTGGTTATTCCTAGCATGCACATCTCCATTGCTCTTTGTGTGACTCTCAATCTTTGAGTCGTTTGCTCATTCAATGTTCAAGTTTCGCAGCCGTACATCGTTACAGGTAAGACACACTGATTATAAAATTTACGCTTTAGACACATTGGAAGTTTGCTGTTGAAAATAAAGTGTAGTCTTCCAAAAGCTCCACGCCATTTTACATCTTCTATTTATTTCATCAGTCAACTTTGCATTCGATGTTTTAAGCTGGCCTAGGTAAACATACTCATCAACTATGCCTATTGTCTCTTCGTTAATCTTTACTTCCTTCTTTGCAGCATGTTGGTTGTACATTACTTTTGTTTTACTTAAGTTCATTTTAAGGCCTATTTTCGAACTCTCGTTACTCAGTTCTTCCATTCTGGTTTGTAGTTCTTCTGCACTTGAAGCAAACAGGACTATATCATCAGCGAAAAGTAGGTAATGAAGATATTCGCCATTAATTTTAATTCCAACTTCATCCCAGTTTAAATTCTGGAACACTCTCTCTAGGACCGCAGAAAACAGTTTTGGAGAAATTGAATCTCCTTGCCTTACCCCTTTTCCAACTTTAAATTTTTCACTGCCCTGATGCAGTCTAATGACAGATGTAGCAGTCGAGTAAATGTTTCGCAGTAACTTGATGTATGCACTTTCGATGCCTTGATGTTCAAGTGATTTAAGTACTGCTGACAGGTAGACCGAATCGAAAGCTTTTTCAAAATCTATGAATCCCATACACAGTGGAAGTTCATATTCATTAGCTCTTTCCATAACTTCATTCAATGTTTGTATGTGGTCCATTGTGCTAAATCCACCACGAAATCCGGCTTGTTCCCTTCCCTGGTTAAAATCTAAGTCTCGTTCAATACGATTCAAAATAATTTTGGTGAACATTTTGTATAGGACTGACAGTAAACTAATTGGTCTGTAGTTTTCGACACGTTCTTTGTCCCCCCTTTCTTGTACAACAAAATTATAACAGCATTGTTCCAACTTGAGGGTATTTCTCACTTCCTCAGGCACATCGAGAATAATTTAGCAAGTTCCTCTTTCATTTTCTCACCTCCCCATTTAAACATCTCTGCTGTGAGTCCATTTTCTCCTGGTGATTTTCCGTTCTTCATCCCTCGAAGTACTTTATCCACTTCTTCTTTCATTATGTCTGGGACTTCTACATCATTTTCTTCTAAGTCTTCATTTCCTAGCTCTTCCTCGGGGTAGTACAATTCTGTGTAGAAATTTTCAAAATTGTTTATAATTTCTTCCTTATTTCGTGTTACGGTCCCGTCTGGTCTCTTAACTGCAATTATTTGCTTTTTCCCTATCATGAGCTGCTGTTTGGCTTTCTTCAAACTCTGGTTTTCCTCGATTGTATTTCTAACAAGATTTTCGTTATATCTTCGTACATCCTCTCTTATTTTCTTTCTTACGGTTTTATTTAGTTCTATGTATTCAATCCTCTTTATGCAATTTTACTCCTCTTTCATTTCCCTTCTTTTCTTCATCAAGAGTTTAGTTTCTTCTGAGATTTTGCTCTCTTTTTCTTTCTGGTACCTGCTATCTCCTTGGCTGTTTCTCTTATTATCTCAGTCTGTATTTTATTTCTGCTATCGATGTCTTCTTCATCCTGTAACTCTTCCAAGGCGCTGAATCTGTAGCTTAGTTCTATCTCGAATGTCTGTCTGTGTTTTCCAAGATTTTCCAGATCTAAAACTGACGGTTTTCCTCTGATAAGCTTTTTTCTCTCTAGTCTAGTATTTAGTTTCAGCGTACATCTCACCATCCTACGATCACTCGAGATTTTGAAACTGTTGAGAACAGACAAGTCTTGCAGAATGTCCCTGTTGTTTGATAGAACGTAGTCTATTTCGTTTTTGGTCCCATTTGGGCCTTTCCATGTCCACTTCCTCTGGGGCGGTTTCTTGAAAAATGTATTGGAAATCAACAGTCTGTTGGCTTCTGAGAATTCCACTAACTTCTCTCCTCTCTTGTTTCTTTTGCCAAATCCAAAGTTTCCCACTTTCGTGTCACTGCTCTGCTTGGTTCCTACTTTCGCATTGAAGTCTCCCATTACAATTTTGTAATGCGATTTGCTACTATCCAAAATCTTCTGTATCTCCTCGTATAGGTCTTCGACTTCCTCCTCCGGGTGCGAGGTTGTTGGAGCATACACTTGTATAATTTCCATACTGTATCTCTTGTTAATCTTGATTACTACCCGTGCGATTCTATCTGAAATTCCTTCAATTTCTGTGATCCGTGACTTCAGGTCTTTATTAATTATAAAGCCAACGCCTGTCGCTTTTTAAGTTTCTGTTCCTTTGAAGTAGAACGTGTCCCCTGACGGTAGTTCCAACTGTTCTTCATTCTTCCTCCACACTTTTGATAGCCCTATGATGTCCCTCTTAATCCTCTTAAGTTCATTCTGCAGTTCTTCTAATTTGTCCTCTCCTGCAAGTGACTGGCATTTGAGGGTCGCCAAGTATAGGTCCGTTAGAATTACCGTGTCGGTGTCCTGGCAGTCTACAGTCCAAACCCGGACATTTTGACCCTCTGACTTCCTGCAGGACTGACCGCTGCCTTTGCCAGCTGCATTCCGTCCTCCGGGAAATAAGGGCCTCCGAGGCTGTTTCCTTGCTTGTACCATCATATGTAAAGAAAGGAGGGATGCTGACATTTGACTCACCACGCTGTCAGCTAATGCGGGTTGGTGAGCAGCCCATCCATGTTCGTTCGCCAAGCAGTTGCTTGGGTACTAACAGGCCACGCGACGTGAACGTATGGATTGGACATTAGGCGTCTACCCCGGTCGGTTCCCTTAAGTCTCAGCAAGAGGAATTAAGGGATCTCCTCCCAGTTAGTGGCAGAAGCCTTTTTGGGCGACAGTCCCGGTTTGCCGGTCCTGTCCCGGTTACTGAATATGAACATATAAATAAATCCATATAAAATAAATTTTATCTGGAAACGTGAATCTGTTAAATATTAACACACACATATATAAGCGTTCAGTCAACCTAAACCATAACTTTAGCATATTTTTGAAACTTTGAGTTGATTTTCAATATTAACTAGCTTCAAAATACAAACGTTTAAAGTCAATATTAAAGATCATTTAATGTTCAACGCAAAAACACTGGATATAACCGAATAAGCTTGATAATGTAAGCCTCATTCTTCTTGACTAATTGTCCACCATAGATGTGACTACTGGGCATTCCATCATTTAAACGAAATTGCATAGCTGTCAAGAAATATTACATAAAATCAGTTACTTTCCCTGGGAATTAACGTGGAACCCTTGTCATGCACCTTCCATTTGTTTATCATATGTCTGACTCATTTTCACTCCATCGCATCTTCTACCTTTGTTTAAAATCGAATTCGTTTATTTACATTCCTGCCCCTCCTAGATATTTCTCAAATGCATATCTGCATTGATCTTAGTATAACTCTCAAGGAAGGGTCACGGTTCTCAAACACACAAATCCTATTCACACCTAATACATCGAAAACAACATAACGAGATATGTAGATTACCAAAATCTAAGGTGCAATGGTCCAGGATGAGGGGAGCTAGGGGCAACGGCGCCGATTTCTCTGTAACTTGGGGGGGGGGGCATTCAGATATATTTTTTGCCAGATAAGGGTCTAAGAAGGCATATATGATGTAAATCCAATTCAGATTTTTTCAAATATTGTATATTAATAAAAAAACATATCATAGTATACATATAGTCATTATGAAGGCTTTCCCAGGCCCAGCTATTGCAGAATTTAGCAATGTTTGTATAACGTTAAAAATTTCACTAACGCATATTATGTTCTAACTAATAAGAACAAAGATTCTGCTGTTACTAGAAAATAAACTTAGGAAATGACAGAAACTAATGTTAGTCAATGCAGAGAAGTTATTCAGCTTTTCCAAATGTGATTCTCCTTCTGTCCGGATCACCCTTCCGCCGCGCTACTGCTTTATTGGACAAATATTGTTTTTCTTCTTTTAATTCTCGGCTCTCTATCTGGACAGGCATGGTTCAAGAAGCTCCTGTCTCATCTACAGTGAGAAAAAATATTTGGACAAGTTCAACAAAGTTAAAACAGACTGACCACACGCAAAACGTGGCCCTTTTCGAAATCTCTTGCCCGTTTATGATAATTTGGATACCGTAGACAGAATGCTATAGAAATAACTACTACTCGATACACCTGTAACAGGCAACGAAAGAGTGACAATCGTAAATTCATCGCAAAAAAGGTGTTTGGACAACCCCATATTACTCTCGAAAAAATGTTTTAGGTACCCTATTGTGTACAAAAACACTCTGCGGGTGTATTGAAGTAATCCACACCGTGTCAGGCATAAAGAAGCAACATGGGGAACAAAGTGAGTTGAACAACATTAAAACTGTTCACTTTAATTTAAAATTACCTGTGGAAGGTAAAAGGTACTAAGGTAGCGAAGTTTGTTGGAAAGCCATGCTCTAGCGTTGGATACATCATGAAGAAACATAACACAGAACAATTATTGGGGATTCGTTCTGGTCAACTAAGGAAACTAACTGCCCGGAATGAAACCTACATTCTTTATTCTGTGAACAAAACTCAAATAATTAGTGTTAAAGATTTGGCTATTTCACTTGCGTAAGATATACAAGTTAATGTTACTGGTGTGTTGATGTGAACAAAAAAAATGAAATTCAGAAGATGTGTAGCCAGAAATAAAACACACATGTCAGAAGAAAGCAGAAGGAAGAATTTCTATTTTTTAAATATATATATATATGAGTGCCCGGAATTTCGGAAGAAGTTCTTTTTTTATTCAAGTTTGAGACGAAGATAAACTTATATTGTAGTAATGGATATGTGGCGAAACAAGAATGCAACTTTCAGAAAGGAGAACATTGCTTCAAATGGTAAATGTGTTTGATGGTCTGTTGTGATTTGGGATTGTGTAATTACTAATAGAGTGGCCAGTATTTATATCCTGGATACACATTTTCTAAATCCTATTTTTTCAGTGAATTTCGGATTGTTTGTGGTGTAACCTTAACTTACATATCATAGGTGAGTGAAGTAGCCAAATCTTTTGCACTAAATATTTGAGTTTTGTTCACGGAATGTAGAGTGTATGTTTCATTCCGGGCAGTTAGTTGTTTTGGTTAGTCAGAACGGATTCTATTCCGCAATAATTGCTCTGGTTTTTATATCTTTATGATGTATTCAACGGTAAAGCATGACTTTCCAAGCTTGGATTGCCTGACACCGCGTGGGTCGCTTCAATACACTACTTACATTGCTCTTGTACACAAAAGGATACCTAGAACATTTATTTCGAGAGTAGTATAAGGGTTGCCCAAATACTTTTTTTTTGCGATGAATTTACGTAGTCCTCTCTCTCTCGTTGTCTGTTACCTTACAGGTGTATCGAGTGGTATACAGGTCTATAGTATTCTATCTAAGGCATCCAGATCATCATAAAAGGGGAAGATATTTCGAAATGGTCCGTGTTTTACGTGTGATATAGTCTGTTCTTCCTCTTTGTTGAACTTGTCCAAATACTTGTTTTTACCCGCAGTGTACAGTTTCCATATCTATATGTTGTATTAGACACTCAAAATTACGGTATTAACAGTAACCAATAACTGCATCCAAACAGCAGTTTGAAGGATATATTTCCAAGTGCAAGTCTACTCCTACTTTTATGTGAGTTCTTGTTGTCGCTTATTTTCTCTTGTATATATTTCTTTTTTCTTAAATTATGTTTGTATATGACAAAATCACGATGAATGATCCTTAACACTTGGAACACCAAGATAATTTCATCTCACGGAACGCCAAGATGAGTCATTTTCGACCCATGTATATTTCTCGTATGAGAATAAAGTACTTGTTCAAAATCAAGGTATTGTAGAGTATGGGTGTATTCATTGTATTGTATTTATTTATTATATTTTATTTTTTCACGTATATACTACAAAATAATGAAAAATATGGAAAACACTAATACATCATATTAAACGTGTAACCATTTTCATGGCTGCACAAAAATAAAGGTACCATGAGTATTACTTATTTACACATCTAAAACTATCAGAATCAAACTACCTTCCTCTCTCACTCTCACATGTAAAGCACACCGTATATGTTGTATTTTGATTTTTGCAAATGAAGCGATTATATTGCTGACAGTATGCGGAGCACAAATCAAATTTCATTCTTCCATTTAATGACTAATGGACAAAAATAATATTTTGGCTGTATGGGTCATTTTTGACCTGATCTTGGCGTTCCGTGGGATAAACGACAGAAAATACGTTTTCATTTTTTCTTTCATTCTTTTTTTTTCTAAATGGTCTTTATCGATGTTATGCACGAAACTCCAGAAACAACTCAAGCAATGCACGAATTAACTTCTTTAGCCAGGAGAGGGGTACTATAGGTGATGTAATTTATATAAGTACTGAAGCACACAAGTTTCTGGGAGGAATTTATCAATGAAATAGATTTTCCAAAGGGAGATAAGCTTAGTAGAAAGGGAAAACGAATGACCATGTACTGTAGAAATAGGAGAACCGACTTCGCCTTGCCCACTTCAACTTTGAGGAGGCAGGGCCCCCAAAGAACCCCCATCTCGAGATCGGCGGCCTTGGCTAGGGGCTCCGGAACTTTGAATGTCATAAAAATGTATATAAAGGCAGTAGTGAGGTTGTAATGGAATATCTTGGAAATAGGAAAGTAATTAAAATAAAACTTGCACAAAATATAACTGACCACAAGTAGTAACAAGAACCATAAGCAGTGTTGCCATCTAGGAAACAATGTTGCCAACGAAGAATAAAGTTACATTTTTTAAATAACATTATATACCAATTAATACACAGTGGAAAAGTACTGGCAATAAATGGGGATTATGATCCCTGATTGACCAATGAAAAAGTGATTAAATCATGGCATAAGTCGTGAGAGTAACTTTGTGTCTGTTTGGGGTTCAGCAACATTTTATTATCCTCTATATTGTTTCAATCTAGTGCTCTTTCCGTCTGACGACTTAGCGAAGTCGGTAAAACGCTCGACTTCTAATTGAACATCCTGTGTTCAAATCTCACTACAGCGGTAACTTTTTTTTTTCAACAGTACTAAAACAACACCATGTGTTGTGTTGATTTAACACACAAATGTGGTAGTCACGCTGGGACACCGCATTGTGTTGAATTAATACAGCCATTTTTTTACTGTGTGTTTGCAAACTACGGAAGGTATATCACACCAACACGAAGATTGCAACACTATAGTACCAAGGTTCACAATGTTCTTTTGTTTGTTACTAATGCCTTTTAAATATATCCTATCTACTTGACACGTGGTTCCATTCAGTGGTGACAATGCTTTCACTATTCCCGAACCCTCGGTAGTATACTTGCTGATTAGAGTTTTTACTGTTATTCCAGATGCCAGCATATTGGCCTGTGTCTTCACATATATTTTCTAACCCGACAACTTTCAGCTCATATATCTTCTATAGTTTGCAACACTGTGGAACCAACGTGTACTATTTTATTTTCTATTGCCAGTACTTTTCCACTGTGCATTAATTGGTATATAAGGCTATTTAAAAAAAATGTAACTTTGTTCTGCGTTGCAACACTGCTTATAGTTTTTTTTTTTTTGCTACTTGTGGTCAGTTATATGTTGTGCAAGTTTTATTACTTTTCCTGTTTTCAAGATATTCCATTAAAACCTCACTACTGCCTTTGTGACGTTCAAATTTCCGGAGCCTTTAGCTCCCCTCCCCCTGGACCATGGCACCTTAAATTTTATTAATCTACATGTCTTGTTATGTAACTTGCGATATATTAGGTGTGAATAAGATTTGTGTGTTTGAGAACTGTGACCCTTCCTTGCTAGTTTTTATGTCGTTTCACATTTTATATCAACGTTCGACAATCGTACATCATACGCAAATGCACTGGTTAAAAACCTTCCCATTGAACAGATTGACAAATTAGATTCTTATAAAAAGAACAGTTTCCTAAATGAGCTCCATCCTATATTACAAACCTTATTATTAACTTTTCTTGGGGGTTCAGCTATCTTAGGTAGTTATGCTTACGAACTAAGTCAATCCTTAATCCGTGATCTTAATTTTTATCTCTTCATCTTTTTGGTTGTACAGATTTTTTTTGTTTTATTTAAAGTCAATTTAATTACAAAGAAAACTGATTAAAACTTACAAACGGATGGTTGAACGCTGGTATCGAACTCAGGTTCTCTTGAGTTCGATACTAAAGCTCTACCAACTATGCTATGGCAACTATGTGCATAAAATCACGATATTTAACAGGAATTTCACTAATTAATAATATTCTGCTCAGGAAGTACCTAGATGGTGCACAGTTGCATTTAAACCAAACCAAAGAAGATTCCAAACAGCAACAAAAGTAGCGGAGGATGTTGTACGAAGTTTACTATTATGATTGTTTGTTTTCCGAACCTCCGTTCTGATATAACCTGCTTATTTATTTCTCATTATTCTTAATCTAAAGTAACATCTCTTATAGTTAGTTACGTTACTTATTTTGTTTAGAGTAAAGTGTTTTCTTAACACACCAATTAATTATTATATACCCTTAAAGTTGTATCAATTTCTGATAAGTATGATCTCTGTTGTTCTTAACGTGGAGTCCAACATTTCAGTATGAGTAACTCTCTTAAGCATGGTTGTACTTTAGGCGAAGAAGTATACATTACAACATCCTTTGGATATAGTTAAAAGGAGAGCATACACAGATCCCAGAAAATTGCTAACACGTGGACGAAATTGCAGTACTGTAGATCCCCATTTTTAAGAGGCTAATTAATTAAATATATCTAAATTGTTATCAAACAGTTGTAGAATAGAACAGCTGATGAATTACTGGTTTAACACGAAGAATTATCTTACCTTTTATTATTCTTATTCTTTTATTTATTTTAATTATGTAAATGGAGGAGCTCCTAAAGGAATAGAAAATCTCAATAATAGTTCCGATTTACAAAAAAAAAGGCGATAAATCGGACTGTAGTAATTACCGCGGAATCTCGTTACTTCCAACCTACTACAAAGTATTAAGTAATATTCTGTTAACCCGCCTAAGTGTATACGTAGTTAAAATCATTGGAGATCACCAATGTGGATTTAAAAGAAATAGATCCACGTTGGACCAGATTTTAGTATTGAGACAAATTTTGGAGAAGAAATAGGAATACAATGGGAATGCAATAATACACCAGCTATTCATTGATTTTAAGAAAGCATATGATTCTATCAAAAGGAAAAGTTATACAGTATCTTGATACGATTTGCATTAAAGAACTTTAGGCTAGTGCTGTCTACGAACATTGTGCGAGAACTGTATATGCATTTACTTCGTTATAAGTCTAATGTCAGTTGCAAGGAAGATAAATGATAAATACGTGTATAGATTAGTCCTTATATAATCATTTCAATAACCTTTAGTGCAAGCTAATTATTCAATTAATCTTAGCACACCGGGAAAAGTTCAACTCTGTGAATTAAGTACGTCATACAGGGGAAAGCCAAGCTGAATTGAAGTGAGTGAAGGTTAAGGCGTACGCGTTCTGAGAATTCATACAAGAGGAAAACCAACCATCGTTATACTTAAACAAGTAAATTTTCAAAAAGATCTGGGTGAAATATTTGATTAGAAACTAACATTATGTGCCATTGAAATTCCGAAAAAAATGGTTCAACTAGTAAAGATCTGTCTCAGCGACCCCATAAGCAGCGTACGGATAGTCAATAATAAGTCAGATAATTTCAAGATTCGCAACGGATTGAAACAAGGCGATGCCTTGTCCCCACTACTGTTTAACTTTGCGTTAGAATATGCGATTTTAAAAATAAAAGGGGACAAAAAGGGGCTATCATTGAATGGTTTGAATCAAGTGTTTGTATACGTGGATAATGTAAATTTAACAGGGGAAAATATAGATGCACTACAAATCAACACTGATGTCTTAGTAAAAGCGCGCGATGAGATAGGTCTACAGGTAAACATAGTTAAAACAAAATACATGATAACAAGCCGAAACACAGGGAATGAAGGAAATAAAAACATAAGAATTAGGGATGAGGTCATAGAGAAAGTAAACAAATTTAAACACTTGGGGGCATACGTAACAAACAAAAATGAGGTCACGGAAGAAATAAAATGTCGCTTAGTATCGGGGATCGCGATTAATATCAAGGAAATTGAAATTAAAAATATACAGAACGGTTATTCTGCCGGTGATACTGTACGGTTGCGAAAGTTGGAGTACGACCCTAGCTGATGAACATAAATTACGTGAATTTGAAAATAAGGTTGTTACTTGTTTTCTGGGGTTTTCGTTTCTCCCTAGCAAGAACTCCAGATATGCAAATAACCAGCAACTTCCCAATACTTGCTCCAAGCCCTCGATTACTTTCTATCTTAGCTCGGAACGGAACTAGGACAGAATTTGATGACACTAATATTCCTGCCCGGAATTAGTTTAATTTGCAAGTTAATAATACCTAACGGCGTGCATCAATCCATCCTTTCTACCATTAATTCTGATCTGGAATAATATAATTCGACTCACTTTTAATACCAGGGAAATAGCATAAATCAATTCAGATACTCCGCTTTTAGAAATCAGGATAAACATATATTGTAATAAGAGACTTTTAAATTTGTATAGTATTTTTCCCTGAAGATCCACTAGTGCGTGACTTCGACGGCACAACGAGTTCTCCCTCACAAAATTTATCTTTATATGCGTAAGATTTAATCTGACCAGACTCGCATATTTCCACGCCAATTGCGTTTACTTCAGTGTCTGATTTTACTGAAAATCCCTCAAAGTGAATAACTGATACTTTAGGCGATTTCAGATCTCATTTACACATTAATGGGCGGATGTCTAACATTTAATATAAAAAAAATAGGGTCTGACTTTGTTAGGCGGTTCCACCAGGCTACAAGTCCCAGTTCCACCTGAAAGGAGTGCTACCTATATCCCGGTGTCCACAAGTACCTCTAGATATTGTTGCGTAGCACTGGGAATAAGCTTAGACAATCCGAGATTCCATTAATGTGTTAAACTCATCTGCTCAAATTCTTAAAGGCAGGCAACGTTCTTGCAAAACATAAATTAAAAATATCAACACTGATTTACGAAGTGGATGATACTTTCCCAAATATTATATCTTCCCAGGGAATGAATTAGCCAGTAATATCTACAATGTACAGCAAAACGATTGTTACTATAGAGACTTGAAAAAATTATCTTATGAAGTGGCCCCACCAAAATTCTAGAGAAACAAGACTCAAACAACTTACAATTTCCTTCTTCCCTTCAAAAAAATATTGCTGGGTTAAGATCGGACGATAGCTGCAGCTTTACTTCACGAAGTACAAGCTCTTCACAGCATATTCTAACTTCTTGCTGTGGAAATCATCACCGAATTTTATAAGATCGTACTCTATCTAAGTTAACTTCTGAAATTCATTCAGACAAAGTCCCTACTCGCAGCTAAGTGACTGCTTGGCCTGTCTTTCCTAGTAGGCTCTACATGTCAGCCTCTCCGTTTTACTTCCACCCGGTGTCGCGGATAGTTGAAGACTCATCTCGCCAGACCACCGACTCCTAATTTAAACGTACAGGGTTCAAACCCCCAACCCTCGTTGTGTCGTCATACTCCGAAAGTTGCTTCGGCTTTTTTCGCCATCAGGATCCAATCTTCTTCTGTAGTCTGCTTCTACTTCTGCGGGAAAAAAGAAAAAGACACAGAGGCAGGCATGGAAAATTCCTATCTTTATCCGTTGCACAGGGTCAATGTCCTCTGGTGACCTGTCCAACACAACTCCAACGCCGCTCAGCTACTTTCGGAGTTTCGAAAATACACAGCTAATTCAAAAATCATATGTTAGGCATTACAACTATAAGAATTACATAATTAATAAATCTTAAAATCCTTAATTCTAAAAGAGAGAAAAAGTAAAGAAAGAGAAAACTGCCGGCAGAACAGAATGAAAGCATAGAAGAGAATAGGCATTATACAACATTTTAAATGTTCACAAATTATTGATTTCAATATTAGATTAAATTAACAAACAAATACACAAATTAATTTACATATATGTATGCAAATGATTCTATACATACTCAAGACTGACTCACTCACAACAAGGTTTTGAGAAAGATATATGGGCCGCAACGGGACGAGATGACTGGAGAATGAAGGATACTGCATAAGGAAGAACTTCAAGGGCTAGGATTCACCAGAGGTTGTAAAAATAATGAAATCGCGACGACTAAGGTGGGCAGACCATGTAGCTCGGATGGGGGAAAGCGAAGATGATATTATATCCTGGTTGGAAGGCTGATGGAAGGAGACCATTGGGAAGACCGAGACGTCGTTTGGAGGACAATATTAGAAGAGATCTTCGAGAAGTAGCCGTTCGTGATGAAAACTGGCTTGATATTGCCCAGGATAGAATCCAATGGCGAACGTTTGTTACTGCGGCGATGAACTTGCGAGTTCCATAAGCCATAGAGTTAGTTAGCTAAATTTTAATTCTATTGACAATATGGTCGTTTTAAGGACCTTCCAACTATTGACACTATAATGAAGCTAATTTTAAGTTTGCTTCTAACTGACTTCTTGAATCTTTAAAAATTAACACATGTTATCATATTGCGTTTAATTTAATGCGATTGTCGATAACTGTAAGAGCTTCATTTGAAAGGATCAAAAGAACATTTTTGGAATTTCAGCTACCATTTTAAACATGATCGCATTGTATATGAAATAATATACTTGGATATGCACATATTTGAACATGTACTTTATTATTATATCGATATATGTTTACAAATTTCGCTAGGGGGAACCTATGGTCTATGATGACCCTTATTTTATTATTGATCAATCATGACTATTTTTCTTTAGAAAGAAAAGCTATTAAGTTATTCAGATTAGGAATTCTAAATATTCTGCCTGAGTTCAGTATGGGCTGTGAGGAATTAATAATAAACTAAAAACGGCTAGGTTGAACATATCGTTTTCAGGAAACACCTTTAGCGATGGAACAAAACGGATGCCATTTTTTTTAATTCAGCTTCCACCAAAAACAAAGAATTAGTAAAAATGTAGTAAACAATTTTTCAATCGAACCTCTATGAATCGGTTGCCATCAAAAAAGAATATTAGATGGCAGTTGTACTGTAGAGCATGAACACATTAAGTACTTTCAGCGCCCCACCGTTCACATTGGAGTATGCGAACGTAACAATTCCGATGGTAAAAACAAGAAATTCTAAACCGAAAAATTAACTTTGAACCAGTGCTCTCACAGTCACCTCTGAGACCATGGATGCACAAAATGAGGCTTGGTTTGACGTTTGTTCGGAAATAGAAATCACAGTTACGATTTTAGGATTTTAATCATGCACCAAGAAATAATCGCCCATATTTCAATTTTAACAATAATAAGGTTTAGTGTACTAAGTATTTGAACGAGTGAGCAATAATAATAATAATACCAGGTAATAATAATAATTATTATGAAAGAATATTAATTTAACAAGTGCATATAACAAATGGAAAAGTCCGGCTGCAATTTCAATGCACGTGCATCGTAGCTCATTTTCTTTGAGACACTAATCTGGCTATCTTCTGCATTCAACAAAAATATTTCTACTATGTTCTGTTTCAAAAATCATATAATAACTGTTCATATAATATTCACTTAGATACTAATACCAGTTTTTCAGGCAACGTTTTCACACATCGCCCTGTCATGGCGGATATTGAAACACATAAGCATATCATGAAATCACACAATTAAATATCATATACTTTTACGTGGCTCTCGGGGTTTCCACTTCCTGCCTTACAAGCATACATCAAAATGGAGGACCGCGGTGGCTAAGTGGTATAGCGCTCAACTCTGGTGCTAGGGGTCGTCGGTTCTACACCTGATTCTGCCATGTGGGTTTTCTGGTGGACGAACACCATGTGCGTAGGTTTTTTCAGGGTACTCCCATTTCCTCCCACTTCCTTCATTCCATCATCATCCATCCGGCCTGAGCCAAAGTTGGGTAAAGGCCTTAAAAATAAATTTAAAAAACAAAATACAAGCGGATTTCGCACAGTCCAAGGACTTCGAAAATCGAAAATATGCCTACTAAATTTATAAGATACTACAACTTATGGAATAGGTGTATGGCGTATCTATTTACATCCCTGATTGAGGATCCGATGTTCAAAATGGTGTGGTCCAACTTGGTCACCAACAGCACCATAATCTTAAAACAAATTCCAGAGAGGCAAGTTAAGTTCATAACAAATGAAAGAAATCGCTCACATACAGCCACTAACATGTAAATAAATCATACTAAAAATCGTACTGAATTACTACACAGTACACAGTATAAGTTTTTCAGTTTCAATCTTCGTGTTGTCTAACTATAAGACCTTTTCAATCGAATTTGCCAATAGAATAAATTTTCCAGATTTATTTGCAACTAAAAAAATAATCTTATTGACTGTTTCTATCACAAAATGTCGGAATTCAATATTGGTCTCTTTTATTCAGAAGAAGTTAAACACATCACTTCAGTCACAAATAAGCAACTTTGTAGTAACAGCATCTAGTGGAATGTTTTTGGTTTTGGTTCAAATTTCTTGCATCGAAGGTCAATAATGTCTTGAAGGAGGCCTGAACTTTCAAGACTGACTGTAAATAAACCTTGAATAGGAATACGAAGAACATTTTGTTTGTGAAAAGTTCATTCACGACAGTAAATGTATTAAATATCAGGAAAAATATACACTTCAACTTCGAAACGTAGGCATTGACATTAGGGTTTTTGTAAATACACATATTCAAAACCAATATTTTGTGATGGCGCTGACAAGAAACTATTTAACGTGCAGGAGAAAAACAAAAGCAAAATATTGTCAAATTTATTATCATATGAGTTATTGTAAAACATTGCATCATATAGAATTGTGTGCTAGAATATGCAGAGAAATTGTTTACAACCGTTCAGTTCATTTTATAAATAGGCTTTCATTTTCTTTACCAATCTAAGAATTATTTTACATTTTTGCATATTGTGTTATAAATTGTTAATATATTTTCTTTGTTACAGTATTTTGTTTGTTAATGTTGTTCGATAAATGCAAACTCTATCCAACTCCTGCACTTTTTCTCTGACAATATTTCATCACCTTTGACAAGCTCAGAAGTAATGACAAACATAGACGCCAAATTTGCCATAGTGATCACACGTCGTAAGTAGTTTTGTCTACAGAAATGAGAGCTTACATGTTATACACAGAAGGTTTTATTTGTAAAACGGCTTCAGTTTGTTTCTGTTATACGCATGGAGAACCTCGAGTCGCTTCACTGGAGAATCCAAGATCTCTGTACTACTTCTTCAAGAGAAATTCTGTACCACCAGTTCTTGAAACTCCTTCACCTCAATTACTTAAGCGCTCTCAAAACCTTTTCAAGTACATTTATCCTTTATCACTTAAATATTGGGACATTTAGTATAGATGAAGATATAACTATAAGTAATTGTAACTGCCGCACTATAGTTATCTGCTAGATTAGCTCTATATAATCTCTTCCGTAATGCTACAATACTTCGAAAACAACAAATACATATTTTTGACAAGACAACATCGTTTAAAACAATCGAAGATTGATAAACGTCCATCAACTAAAATATGTTGGATATAACTCGTAGAAAAAAAGGAAGCGATGCGGTTTGAAAAGCACTCTAAAATTTAATTGAATACTGGTAACAGCTAGAGACTTGGCAACAATGATTTAAAGTCTTGCTGTGGTGGTTATAATCTACATTGTTTTAGATGGTGTTGTACGATACGTCCCGAGAATAACATAAGATAGTAGATAGTTATTTCCTAAATTTGATCAGGCATCATGATATTGTAGATTTACGGACGACGGAACAATTGTACGAAATTTTATTTTAGTATTTTATTAGCTTTTAAATGCCTGCGAAATATAGCTGTTTAAATGACATTTGTTATGTTTAGGTAGAAATTAATAAGAAACTCTAATAAAATATCTAATAATTATCATTTTCCCTTCACTGTGACTTTCCTTTTATCAAAACATGTACTTCTGCCCTCTGTAAACAACCTATGGAGTAATTTCACAGAGTATTATAATACTAGATGACTATTTCTTGCAAATATACCTGAATGGCGTTTTAAAGTATTCTTTGCTATGCATTTTAGGTCCCTTTGTCGGTCCGTCCTGAGCTTACAACTCGGGTAATGTCTTCTGTATTAGTGTAATGTTCAGTTACCAATTCATTTTCAAAATGGCACTTTTCCAAATTGCTTTTATTTCGTTATATCTACAGGAAATTTGAATAAACATTATTTGACACAATAAATATATGTTGTTTATAACGTCTTCCCTTTCCTTCCATGTACACTGCAAGGGAGTTGTGAATATTCCTTTTGTCTCCCTATAGGCCTACCGAGAACGAAGGTATTTGATTATTTCCTGTTAATAATAACAGAATGTCTTAGCTCAAATTGTTATTGAAAATGTATATTGTAGAAATAAGAATAGCCATATTCTGAATTGTATTTAAGAAGATACACATATTTAAATGAATATTTTAAGCCTAAATTGAGAAATATGGATATTCAAATAAAGCTGATTCAAATAAGAAGTTAGAGCATATGACGTAAGAAAATAGTTATCGCGTAGGAATGCTAAATGTGTTATATTCTTCCTAAGGCAGAATTTGATTGGTTGAAAAATATATATAAAAGAAATGCTTGAAAGTAATAATCATTCCTTCCTCAGGTTTCAGCACTGGCTGGTCTTGCCCGTTTTTTGGCAAGTCGGGACAAATAAATAAAGATGTTAACATATCCTTGGTATGTTTTTATCCTAATCCTCTCCCTTTTATCCTCATCCTATCTTTTGATCTTATATGAACTTGGCCTATTCTGCAAGCAATCCTTCTATCATTCATATGTGCTACACTACCATTCCGAACCTTTCCACATATGATCTTCAAAATCCTCTTGAGAAGTATGATGCAATTATAAAAATGTGTAGAATTAAAAACAAATATATTAGTTCTTTATCTATGAGCTAGTCGAGGTCCAGATAATAAAAGGGGTAGCACCACTTTGCCTAGTATCGGGAGGAAACATGGTTCCCTGCTCTAATCAAACAATTTTTGGGTGTTGCCAATCTTTCTTTAAAACTATACCTTAGAAATCACCCATTACATTAGCCGCAACAGCATCAAACTTTTCAACACTATCTGACACAATCGAAAAAAAACCACTATGGGTATTCATAAAGTGAAACTCACCATTTGTCAGTATTGTTCTTTTCCTGTATTTATAAGAAAGTACGACTAATTCTTAAAAGTTCTGCTCCTAGGTTGTTTTTATGTACCTTTTACCCTTCTTAGCATTGCTATGTGGGTTGTTGACGTAATGTTTTTACACTTGGAATGCATGTACTAGTGAGTACTAGAAATATAATCATTTGTTGTTAATATATAAATAAATTAAATTTAATGGAATTCAACATCATGCTAATCAACACTTAAAATGTAAACAATAGTTTCTTTAGAAAACGTAACAAACACGGACTAAAACACGAAACTATTCAGCACCAAGGATTGAAAACCTACTTGCCTTATGCTGCACCAATCTTTCTGATTTTTGAACACATTTAAAACTAATGTCAAATATACATACTGACGGGATTTTGTTGCAATTTTTGCCCACTTCTAAAAATTTATTTAAAAAAATATTTTCCGGGATTTTTGCTTTTCTTCTTCTTCCATTTCGTTGCGAACGATAGGTTCAATTGTTAATTCGTTGGGGTCTCTCGTCAATGATTATTCTAGCGAAGTATGAATTATCACAATATGATAGTTAGGGTTATGACCAGTCCGGTAAAATAAAGATCTACGCTTTTCACAAAATGCTTCCTGGGCGTCTAAAGGATCCCAAAATTGACTGAAATTGTAGATGAAAGATTCTATTAAAAGTGCTCTGAAGAGTTCCTTGCGGGAATGGGCGTAAAATCCTAGTTACGCTTCTGTTTAGATAGTATTGATAACATAGGAAGTAGGATGTATCGTATAGCATATAAATTATATACACTTCCAAAAGTAGTACCTTATTGATTTGAAGGAAACTAGTTCCTTCTCCGTGAAATGAAAGCTCTAGATATATCTTTTCTTCCACAAGCAATCCGTCGTGACCATGCAACTGATTCTTTCAAAACAATTATTTGGTGTAAATTTGTATTTATACACATCTGTGATTATATTTTAGTTGACTGACATCTTTGTAAGTAACCACATTGAACGTTTTAAATCGCTTTATTTACAAACTGCATCCTTCATTACATTGAGAGGTAGAGAAGTAGGACTTAATTCACAGCCCATTTATGCACAAGCGTCGCGAAGCTGCAATTCCGTGCAAGTTGCATCAGTCACCACACTATTTAATCTCTATTCGCTCTGGTAACACATTAACTGGTCAGCATATCGTCCTCATAACATGGAAAATAAGTATAATGTACTAAATCCATGAAATCACTGTTCAAATAAGGTGTAATTCTTTGATTGACATGCAAGTACATCAATAAAAAAGGTATAACGATTTGCAGATCACCGACAACGTAACCAATAACGAACAGGAGCAGAAGGTAATTGGGTAGTGTGTCCAGAATACATGAAGAACTCAGTCACAACTACCGAACAGCCATATCTGAATTTTAGAGCAGTGAGTGATGGTGTAGAATTCCGGTACTATTCCAGCGACCCTTCTGATTGAGGATTTTCCAGTGTTTTTTTTTTCATCAATCACACCGGTCAAGTACCTAGTTTCAACTTACGCTCTGGCCGACACCTCCCAGCATTCCCTGCCCTCCCCTCTACCGGCCCAAGGCCTAGATGCCTAATGGTCATAAATCAAATTAAAATTTTAAATCAGTCACAGCTCAAACGAATATCTAAATAAAAAAATGATGGGATTCCATATTTATGAACCCTTTATCATATTCAGATATTAGTTCCATCAATCGCCCATAGATCGCACAAACAGATGTATCAAACTCACATATTTTTATTTTGTCCTTTAAAAAACAACGAATATCTGCTCTGGATGGTTTAGTGCCATATTTGCTATTGCACATGCTTGAAACCATAACATTATTTTTGTGAATAACATGAGTTAATGCATCTCTATTGGTTACATTACTCGAAGGCAACATGTAGAGAATACACAATCAAATTAAAGGAAACACTAAAGTAGTTGAATGGGAAAATTGAGAAAACCTGAAACAATTTTTAGATTTGGTGGTTAGGTGATTCCTTCAATCGGATTCAAATCCACCTACCTAGAATTAAAATTTCAGATATGTTTAAATATTTAACATAGAGTAATTTCGGGATAGATTATTATTCGAATGACATGGTAAAAACTTCTATTTATCACAGTAGTGGTATTTAAAATCTCAATGGAACGCAAGTGTTCAACAAGCTATTACTAGCATCAAAGACTTGCGGACTGCAAAGTTACATTCACATTTGGTTCCCTTTGTGAGAAATGGAAGCTCTAGCTATCTCTTCAGCCATCAATCCTGGAATTACTCTTCCTGGTCTTACACGTCTTTACTTTTTCCATCAGACTGTTGCTGTTATTTCAGAAAATAAATTTCACAGATAAATGTCCATACGTAAAGCGTTACTGTCCTTTACGAACGTACACTACCGTTTTAAGTCAGTCATTGTAGTGGACTAATCTCCACAAGTATTGTTGTGCACATGTCTGCATGAAACTATTGTTGTACTAAGGAACAAAGTACAACCTAAACAAAGTAAAGCTACGTAAAGGCTCCTCGTCTTTACAAGATTGTTCTGAGTTTTGAGGCAAGGTATATATCATTTTGGGAAAGACAATATTTAGCGATTTTGAATATAATACAAGCAATAATAGTGCGGCAGGCATAATTAACAATCAAAAGATGCATTTGATTTCTAATGGTGTGTACAGAAATACCTCCATTGTGCGAGATGTTTAAAATTGATGGATAACAGTTACGCTGAGACACCTGAAGTAATCCATGGCAGGTCCCAGTGCGTAGCTGGTGCTGATAAATATAAGGGTATCGAATGAATAGGAAGAATTTCATTTTTGAAATGGGTTGACAACACTGACGACTGCGACACCATATAGAGCTCAAGGACCTGCGCCAGTATCTAATGTATATATGTGCACATTTTGTTGAAAATCCGGATAAATCACAAATAACCGCAGGAACTGGAGTATTTCGTTTCTGTAAAACCAAAATTGAGAAGATCCATTTCCATTATCTTCCGAAGGCAAAAAATGATGAACTACGTATTAAGCTTGCAGAAAGGTTTTCTCAAACAAGAATCGTGGCAGGAACCAGAAGTTTCTACCAGTACAAACCCATTTCCAGTGACACCATAGAGATCAGAAGAGTGACAGACGCAAATAGCCAGCTTTTATTTTCTCGTTTGAAGAGGACAGTTTGTGGGAAACTATACAGATTCCGCCGAATTAGTATGTCGCAGCAGTATATGATGACGCTGGTATATTGCTCTAGTCAGGAACACTTCAGATGATTTACTGTTCATACATCCGTCTGGTCCTGCTAATTCGTTCTACTGGCCGCAAAGAGAAGATGCATGTTACATTCTTTTTGTGAACATTTTCTGTATAGTTAGTGCTTCACAAACAAGTTCTACGGGTAGAATGTATCATTTCACACAAGACGACTTGCAACTAGCAGAATCAAATATATCTAAATGGAGTGTCAACAGAGACAGACTATCAAATTCTGCGAAGTAAAACTGGATATATGTACCCGCCAATTTAAAGCATCCAAATTGTAAATACTACAGCATTCTTTGATGCTACAAATATAATGTAAGTGCATTACCTAAAACTATTTTAAGGTATTTTTCAAATCAAACTCACTCTATTTATTTCACCATTTAAGCTAGGAAGTTTAAAATTCTGCTAATAAATAACATATTACAGTGTGTAAGCCTAACTGCATGGTAAAATCTTTCATTTATTATTTTTTAATGTTTGCATTTATTTTAGCTTTCTTGTATTCAAAGCTTATTTTGTTTGCTGAACGTTTCCCTATAAAACTTACGATAAATCACATTTTTTCAAAGACAAGTACAAAGAAAACCACTCATGTCTATGGGTTTTAAGATTGTTTATAATTTAAGTTTGCTCAATTTCATTCGTATTTCTTAGCTTCTGTAGTCCACATATGAGAAACACTAACATCACTCAGGAGTTATGAATATTAGCAACATATTTCGTCGCCAAAGAGGGTTGGATAGTTCTGCAATAAATTGCAATTTAGTAGTTCTGTCTGATATTGTGAAGTTATAGTAATGTCAAGAAGGTGCAATTGTTGAATTTACCTTACTAAGTATTGCAATTAAAAGGTAAGGAGAAAATTATCATATAATGGAACACACTGGGACAAACAATAAGTCAAATATATGACTTAAACTCTAGAGGGAAATATTTCTAAGTAAAATGACCCAAACAGGGCGCTTGCCTCTGCAGACTCCTGTGTAACGAGCTACACCACGCGATGCAATATTTTTGGAATTTGTATGGTCAAATTCAAATGAATCTTCTCTGCTTTTCCGCAAGGAAATATTTCCTGGGAAATTAAAATACATTCTTAAAATATATTTTGTTCTTAGGATAAAACAAATAAATAACTACTGTATTGTTGCTTATTATATCGAATCAATCCCCACCACCACCACCACCAAAATTGTTACATTAGTTTCAATATGTAACATAACTTCTAAACTGTCGTATATTAATATTATGCTATCCATTACAATTTAATGTTCACGTTAAAAACTATTTTACGTGCAATGATAATTTGGAGCCACAAAACAATCGACAACACAACTCATTGAACCTTCTTTGTCAGAAAGCCGTGATATGACTCAACCTGTTGTCCCAAACAAATACAACTCTATTTCAATAACACCCGTTTGCGATATCGTGGAAGGACATTGTGGAATCATCGTCTGTTATATGATATATGAAGTTCTTCACTAGTAGTCAATTCTATTCCAAAGAAATACTACTTCCTTCTGCTTCAAAGTTTAGCGACAAATTTAGAATATACATAAGAAAAACATTTTGTCTTACTTAAAGAGTACCAATTCGGAAGCAAAAACTGAAAGAGCGAAAAAGTGGATTTTTGATTTGAAAATGTTTTATTTCCATTTAAGGTGTTCAG
>JAGDQP010026517.1:0-24949 GCA_022664845.1 Lepisma saccharinum
CCCACTCCTTACAAAACTTACATTTGCATATAGGGCCTACACACAATTCTCCGCTGTTTTATTTACCCTTTTCCCTTAGAAAAACAATTATTTTGTACTATAAATAAATTTTGATATAAGTAGTTGGGTGGACGGTCTTCCCGGATGCCTATCTTTGCCCATTCACCTTCTCTTTGACTTCTTGTCTAGCTAAGACCTTTCCAACGACACTTCAAACATCTCTCATGGTTCATTAGATATATGTTTGGCATTAGCTGGCAACACTGACAACAGAGCTCCTGGGGAACAGGAATATCCGCAGTATGTTCAATAGTTCATATTGTGCCAAACAATGTTTATGACAAGTTTGGTGCTGCTATGGTTAATATAATGCAAGCTATTAAAAATATTATTTATAGGAAATAGGCTGGCAACTCTCAAATAGGGTTGCTTGGCACTGTTTTTATATTGTGTCCAATGTTTATGCCAAGTTTGGCGCAGCTAAGTCTAACTGAATGAAAGCAATTTGAACAATTAATTTTGAAGAAATTTTTAGAAAATAAGCTGGCAACACCGAACCACTGCACCAATCAGGAAGGTTCCAGGAGCCCTGAGCTACTTTAGTCAAAACCTTCCCAACGACACCTCTCTGCCCCTCTAATACCGGAGATTTAATTTCTGGGTACGGACAGACAGAGAGGAATTGTAAGGTCCTTTTTAGCTATAGCTTCGCTATCAAGGGACCTAAAACTTAGATAATAGATTTGCTTTACTTTTCTCTACTGATGTAGCATCTAGCGACCGCCATTTCAATCATGCGCTGCAAAGTGCAAACTAACTTAGTGTTACAACTTTCAAACCCACATGAAGGATTGTAGCGTGTATTTCCCATTCTCATATCTCGGCTAAGGAAGAAGTATGCTACACCAAATAACCTACTAAAAGAAACAGTCATGTATACCCAAGGTACTGCATAAATTCTCGAACTACAAATTGTCGTCCTCATTCCACAATATTCCTGACATTTTCAGCTACTTTTTTTTTGTAAGATCTATGTAAGTCTGTTCTGTTCTGTTTGTAAGACCATCTGTTATGTACTTCACGAGGGGAAATTAACTGCTCTTCTGTATCATCGGCTATGAAGACAGAAACTAGCAACTAGCACTTTGAAGATGAATATTTGCCTTGAGGATTTTGAAGATAAGGATTTTCTGGCAATAGAATTTTATAGAAACATCTTCAAGGTTAGGCACAACAGAGCTCGAGTTATCATTCGACAGAAATAGAGGAAAACTAAAGGGAGATTGTAGCAAAGAAATTCCATACCTTTGACTTCATATGAGGCATGTGAGATGCAGGAAGAAAAACAATTGAACATGTTCTCGAATGAATTGTTCTTTACTATAAAAATTGTTTAACTTCCTTTCTTTCTTTCTTTTTTCTTTTTCTTCTGCAGACGTGAAAGCTATCTTCCCAACCCCACTTCTTTTTGGGAGGCAAAGAGGAGAATCTTCCGCGAGTTCTAATTGTTCAGACTATAACGCCCCAAGCTGACGGAGGAAAGATTTATTGCTGTTTAGGATCAGTAGCAGCGAGAGCGACCGACTGCTTCTTGACCATAAACTTGCACATTTTCTCGCAAAACAGAAATTGTCGCTAGCTCTCACAAGATCTAGAGCATTTTAAAACTGTTTATCGTTTCATTAATCATTTAAAACTATGGTATTAGTTTTATCACAAACATATTCACACCGAATAAAAGAGCAAATTTCAGAAATTGAAATGATAGGTAACAAGTTACAATATTTTTATACGTTGCCATGTGAGATAGTGATTTCATTGTACTTTCGTTTTTCGCACGGAATTTGTCCACTCAATTATCGTGCTTTCCAACTATTAAAATGTTCTAAAAAGCTGCATTTTTAATCTGAAACTCCATAAACTTATTCGTATCACAGTTCAAGGTTCCGGGATTCATCTGGCCATTTTTTTCTGAAATCCGATAGATTTTTCATTCCAAAACGACTCAATAAAATTCATGCGTTATGTATCGCTTAGCATTAAAATTATAATTAATAAATTTCTAAATACAGCAAAATCTCAGTCCAGAACATCTACTCATGCACATGCAACTCGATAAAAAAACAAACAAGTATTATTTAAAAAAAAAAAAAAAATCGGAGTGTGAATAGCCCGAGGTTTCTGTTCAACTTGAGATGCATTTTAACCTTTATTCTAATTATACATTTTGACCAGACAGAAAACTGTGTTCTAAGATTGTCACATGTTTAAGATGTTTCCTGGATGATGTCTTTCAATGAGCACTCTTACGGACACGAAAAGAGAATGTAGCGATCAAGGCGTTTGTCTTAGTAATAGCGGAACCTGGAAACAGGGAAACCTGCCAAACTAGAGTTAGTATAGCCGACAGCAGGACTTGAACCTGCATACCTCTCCTACGCCACGTGATGCATGCTTTAGAGCAGTGGTTCTCAAAAGCTGGTCCGCGAAACTGTTGCACCGGTCCTTGGCCAATTAATATATTCAATTATTTAACATTCATTTTCTAGATTTCGATTCGACAGTTCAAAATTGAAATTAAAGTTTACATTTCCTTTTCAAGACAACTTGAATCTGAAAATGAACTGCCATCCTCCTTTGAACGTCAAATAATCCTCTTCTAACTTTGTGGCATCTTCCCGGTCCGTCAAATATTTTTATTATAGTTTGCTGCACTATAAGAAAAAATTAAGAACAGGGAAGGTGTCAGTAAGTTTCAGAAAAAAAAAATACAAACCTTAATCGCAACTTTGAACTGTCGAATAATTAAATGTTTTCATTTGCCAAGGACCGGTACTCTAGAGTTGTAGAGTGAGGTCTGAAGAAGGTGGTGGTGTACTTCCGAAACTGTTACACTTTAGTTTCTTTTTGTTGTTAAAGCATATCCCCCTTGTCAGAAGCTGTGTTTTTCTTTATTCAAGATGGATACAAGGCCGTAGTCATAATATATATTGCATGGGGGGGGGGGGCAAAATTTCTATATATATATATATATATATAAAACAAGTATAGTAAACGGACACATTACATGATCTTCAAAGAACGGTTAATAGAATAAAACCTTCTGTACGTTTATTTTCTTCCAATGAAACTACGTTCCAGGGTGATAGAATTAGGCCTAAATATTTGTTATTTCTTTCTAGTTAAATAGTTTGAAGAAACTGTTATTGTTCGAATTGAATAAGAGATTGACTTAATTCAAGACATTTAGGCAACTTTGGTTCAGACGGAATGGATGATGATGGGAGAATTGGTGAAATAATGAAAGTAGAGGGAAACAGAAGAGCATGGAGAACCCCACGTACACGGTGCTTTTTCACCACAAAGTCCACACGCAACGGTCCGGGATCAAACCGGGAATCTCCCGCACTTTACCACTGAGTTTTTATTGTTCGAAATTCACTGTTTAATATTTCAGTATAAAATTGTTCTCCAGCTGTTTCTGGGACTTTTCTTAATAAATAATTATTATTTTTTTTCATTTTAATATTATTTATGGCAGGCATCTTTTGCCTTGTAAGAAAATGTGAGAAGGAAGTCGTCAGATACTTTGGGTACATTAGCCTGATGTGATTAAATCAAAACGCCGCTAGGAAAGTCTGCTGAACTCGAAATCATGATGGGTTTAATCCCAGCAGCATACACTATCCTGATAGGTTTCCCATGGTTTTCCCCTCTGTCACAGGAGGGAAATGTCGTGATGGTACCTTCAAATTAGACCCTGGCCGTTTTCTACCCTCGACCGTTATCCCTATCGGTCGTATCCCAGGCTGAGCCGTAGATGCTTAAATGTCATAAAATAAATTCGAATTAGAAACCAGGACCTACCGAATGTGAAGCTGAATGAGGAAATCGGGTTGTCTGAGGTGTTAGGTCAGCCTCCCTAGGGTCGCTGGTTCGAATCCCACCTGCGGTATTGATGTTCGTGGATTTTAACAAGCATTGAACTCATATAATCGAGAGAAGCTGAAGTCAAAAAATGGTAAAATGGCCCATACAATATACAGTTCACCAAAGTTCCGAATGCGCAGCTAACGATCTAGCAACTGAGCAACTGCCGCTCTGTAAAAAAAAAACTACACAAATGGATATCGATTTATTTTTCTTTATTATTATTTTACTACCCCAACTTTGTTGTAAATATAACCAGTTCTAAGCTGGCAACGCCTGTTCCTTTTACTGGAAATATTTCATCCATCACGTGCCCTTTGTACAATTAAAGCCCTCTGTAGTCTCTCAGTCTCATCCAAAAAACCAGTCGAAGAGAAAAAACAGACATTCAGTGATTTGTTCGTGTACCGCGTATCTGCTGTGCGCTTCTCACATCAAGCAAGCAAGGCTAAGCGAACTAACAGCTCACGTAATTCACAGGCCTTCACAGCAGCGTTGTCAGGTCTACAGATTTATCTGTAGATCTACAGATTTTTCAATGGAATACGGAAAATCAGATTTTTTTGTATGATCTACAGATTTTTCAATAATTTATCGAAAACTGAATTTAAGCTTGAAAATCACCCCTGTCCCACCAAGAAAACATGTAACTTTATCAGGATCAGGAACCACTAGTTATTTTTTTTCTAATTTAATAGGCTTTTATCTGTATCTCCGTGCCGCCTAGAGAGAGAGGTGCATTTTCCTTTTCTTCCACCACTCTTGTCTTCTTTTCCAGTATGGTTGTATAGTGATCGATTTTTACATTCGGGGATTTATGACAAAGTTATTGGAAACTGAAAATCTGGGAAGAGCAGAGAATGACTAACAGGAGAGGGCAGTGTTCGATTTGTAACGGGGGATGGTTGGGATTATCCCCCTCTGGGCAAAATTTTTCTCTGGTACTTTTTACAGATATATACCTCTAGCCTGGGATATGGACGATCCCAAAATACCCTACAATACACATCTCACTAATTCTTCCCCCTCTCTGGAAATTGCACAAATCGAACACTGGGAGAGGGAGAAAAAGATGAAAGCCCAGATAAGGTCATGCAGACTATAAATAGCAGTCAAACATCAATTGTGATTTTTTTTTCTGAAAACATGAAATATAGCCTCAAAGTTTTTTTTTTCCTTTATTTTAGACCCTTCTCTTAAGCAAATCAACTACTTTCTTGTTTCTATCTCTCCTAAAACTTTCTGGGTTTCAGAAATTATCCATTTTCTAGTCAGTGGTTAGAGTAGGTAAGAGAAAAAAACAAAAAAAAAAAGTTTGCAGACATTTTTCCAGATATTTTTGTATTTATACAGATATTTTTAGCAGTATCTACAGATAATTTCAATTCCGAACCTGGCAACGCTGCTTCACAGTTCACACTTTCAAAAGTGAGCGCTGTTTGGATACTGATCGTAGCACGAAACGTGATCACGGATCACAGGTTTACAAGCCGTTCAATCACAGGTGTTTTCGTGATTTTCCACTCACTGTGAAAAATTCACAGGTTGTGATTTTTCGCTCATCACTACTGGCAACACGAATCAGTGCAAATAATCAGCAAGTGCAGACAACAACACACTGTGCGCTGTTGGTAAGCATGGCTAGTTTTGTGCCAGAGAAAGAGCATATGCGGGAAGCTCTGCTTTGCTGCTTCCATTTGAAGAAATCGGCTGCCGACGCGCATCGAATGCTTGTGGAGGCCTATGGTGACAGTGCTTTATCGGAAACAACGTGCCGTGATTGGTTTCGGCGGTTCAAAGACGGCAATTTTGACCGGAGTGACAAGAAGAATTTGTCCCATATTCTAACGCAAAGTTAAACAGTAGTGGTGATAAGGCATCGCCTTGTTTCAACCCGTTGCGAATCTTGAAACTATCTGACATATTATTATTTACCCGTTCCCTGCTTATGGGGTCGCTGAGACAACGTAGTTCACTATTTGAACAAGTTTTTTTTGAATTCCAAATAGTATCAGGATACTGTACAACTTTTTCCTTCTGATAGAATCATATGCTTTCTTAAAATCAATGAATAGCTACTGAACCGTCCCATTGTATTCCCATTTCTTCTCCAAAATTTGTCTCAAGGTGAAGAACTGGTCCAACGTGGATATATTTCTTCTAAATCTACATTGGTGATCTCCAATTATTTCATTGACATATACACTTAGGCGAGTTAACAAAATATTATTCAATACTTTGTAGCATGTTGGCAGTAACGAGATTCCGCAGTAATTATTGCAGTCCGATTTATCTCCGTTTTTGCAAGTCGAAACTATTATTGAGGTTTTCCATTCCTTTGGAAACTCCTCCTTTCTCCATATAGTACTTATCTATTTATGTAGTTCCTTGATTAGTGCCGTTCCTCCCGCATTAATTAATTAGGCTGGAATATTGTCTATTCACGGTGATTTGAAAATTTTCAATTTCTCTACCGACATTTCTATCACGATTTCGCTAGGTTGGGGTAGCCATGGTTCTGCGATATGGATTTCAAATGCCTCTGTTTGTTCCCCGTTGTGTACATTAAGAAGTTTGCCGAAATAACATTTCCACACATCGACAATTTTAGTCGGGTCCGCCTGAAGATCTCCACGTTCATTTCTAATTATTCCTAAACTCGGCTGATAACCTTTTCTTTACGAGTTTGTCCCTTTGTACAGATATCATATGTTACTTGTCTTGCCGATTTCCTCTATCTCCTGAATCTTCGTCAGATATTCTCGCTTTTTGTTTCTGTACCCGCGTGTGGCATTTCGTTACTGTAGTGGTTGGTATTTCCTTCGCTTCTATTACTTAGCCATCGTTGTATTGCTTGTTTTTGTTCTTCATGAAGCTTAAAACATTCTTTATCCAACGAAGGTGTGTTTTTCTGCTGTTTCTTCTCACCTACACGATCCTTCGCTGCGCTCTTAACTGTATCGCGAATTAACTCCCACATCTTGCTTAAATCAATTTTATTATTATTATCATTATTATTACTCGATTCGGCAAAGATTTCGAATCTTTTTGAGAGTTCGAGTTGGTAATATGTTTTTATGTTAGGATTATTTAATCGTTTAACTTCGAATTTCAGTTTTTTGATCCCTTGCTTTTTCTGTTCGCGATGCATAACTTTTCCCTTACCTTTGTGATCACTAATTGTTGATCTGTGTCACCTTCAGCTCCTCTGTACGACCTAACGTCTCTTATGTTGGTGTGTCTTCGTCTATCTATTAAAGAAGTGTCCGGAAGTCAGAAATTCGGAAGCTGGTATTCTGAAAAATAATATTCCGGAAGTCGATAACCCAGAATGTCGCAAGTCAGCATACCGAAATGTCGGAATATCGAAAGTCGCAATTCCAGAATGTCGGAATTTAGAAATTAAAAAAAAAAAAAACTTTTAACATGGGCCAGTGTAGTAACTGTGGACTTCGGCCCGTCACGATTCGCCCTTTAATCATTAAAATTCACACCCATGCACCTCACGGGACTCGAACCCAGGACCTTCGAGTCGTTGTCCTACTGCCGTACACCGGTTGACTAACCGGCTGGCTTAGAAATTTGGAATTCCGGAATGTTGGAGTTTTCAAGTTGGTATTCCAGCATGTCGGAATTCTTCAAAATCCCGGAATCGAAAAAAATCGGAACTCTGAATTTTATTTCGCGCTTCCGAATATTCTTGGTAGTATTTCAGGCAAATAAAATAGGTTGGCAAAACTGACAACTGGAATGTTTGGGAACAGGAAAATCCACATTACTTTTTAATTGTGTCAAATAATGTTTATGGAAAGTTTGGTGCTGTTATGTCTAACGTAATGGGAAAAATAAAAATATTAAATACTTGAATCACTTACAACTGGGGTGTTTTCTGATGGTGACACTCATAGAATATTTCTAATGTATCTAATAATGTTTATGCCAATATTGGTGCAGCCTGTAAGTATAAAGAAATTGTAGTAATTTCAAAAATTGGATTTTAAAACAATCGATTAACATCACTGATCCACTAGACCAATCAAGACTTTCCAGTGGCTGTGAGGTAGTTTGGGCACGACGTTTCCAACGACAACGTATTTTTACATCTTGTGGTTCATGAGATGTATTTTCTGGGCACGGGTTGGCAGCATTGGCAACAGGATGTTTGGGAACGAGGACACCCACAGTATGTTTCTATTGTGTCAAATTATATTTGGTACTGCTACGTCTAACATAGTGAACGCCTAACACCGATAGAATTTTTCTGTTGTATCAGAAAATGTTCATGCCAATTTTGGCACATATATGTCTAACAGAATGGAAATATTTCGCACAATTACATTTAAAAAGTGGGTTGGCAACACTGAACCGTTACACCATTATGACGATTCCAGTGGCTATAAGCTAGTCCAACCAATGCCTGAGATTTATTTTTCGAACAGACTGACTGAGCAGGATTATAAGGTCAATTTTGCTATTGGTTCGCTGTCAAGGGACCTGAAATGGGCCGCACAGCGATAACAAGTGTAGAAAATTAAATTTGAGCTGAATTTAGTCCGTATTGAATTAGACTGGAAGTGCAGATATGAGGTTAAATGTTTGCTCTGGTATCTATCTTACGACACTATGCATTCATTCCAGTATCGTTCCGTAGAGCTAGATGATTTTTATCATAATGAAGTTTTGCTGTTTCTGTTTTGTCATATCGTTTGCAGTGTTGTTAAAAATAGTTAAGAAGCAAAACATATAACTGTGATAGTTCTTTTGTTTGCCATCTGTCATTTTTAACAATGAGTGCCGTTTTCTATTCCCAAAAGAATGAGTCGTGGAACTAATCACAACTTATTGAGTCAAGGAAGCGTATGTTGACTTACTACGTTCTGGTTCTAAACAAACTTTGGACTTACTACATTATAAACTTACGTATTTTCGTTATTTACATTGTTAGAACAAAAATCGACTAACTACTCGTTGAGGCCTCTGAAAGATGTACAAAACTGCATTTATCTTATTTTGGCCAAAAATGGACTTACGCGGTTCTAGCTCTCAGGTACAGGAATTAGGTTCTAACTGACTATTGTTCCGTTTGTGTAATACTCCAACGAGATCCATAGTTACGTAAAGACTGTAAACAAGTAAATTAAAAAGGACAGAGATAGCAGTCTGCGTAAAAATACACACAGTAGTCAATCAACCATAACGTTGATCCTAACAGCGTTCATGAATCACGAATAATCGGTTGAATCAGGCATTAAGACACCATCGTATCGCAATAAGAGCCAAAGCTGCTTTTAGCTCATAAAGAAATAAATCGATTACAATTATGTGACAAGAACGAAATGAAAAGGAGTAAACCACACAATGAATGGAAGCAGAGCCACTTGCCAAATGAACTTGAGTATACATGGAACGAGCACATACTGTGGTAGGTCTCGTATCTTTTCATTTTTATTTTAGTTATGTTTTCATTTTTGTATTAGATTGAAAAACAGAGACAATAAATTGGTGACCAGGTAGCTCCAAGACTTGAACTCAATTCAAGGCAGCAACCTTCCGATATCAGATTATAAGAAATAAGTAATTGTTCCAATCTCACATACTTCGAGTATTGAAATCTAACGACAGGATGTAACTCCAATCGAATATCAGCAATACAGCATGAATATATATTTATTAGTGATTAGAACATGATTCCATCCACCTGCCAGATGACCGATCTGAGAAATAACCATTATTGTCAATTCCACAGGAAATCAGTAGATAGCAAATCAATATACATATCAATTTTACAACATACCCGCAGAGCACAATTACATGGAAAAGTTAACATCTACAACCAAGTTGTGATCGGAAGGCCAAGTGACATCTCACGTCAATTCGAAACCATAGCCAATAAATAACATCTGATTATCTATCATCTATTCTCATTACACCGGACGTAGGGGGCAGAATCCGGCCGCCAAAATTAAGAACATGGCAACATTTGACAATCCTTCCATTACAAAAGTTCCATCGTCCGACTGCATCATCCTTCCTATCAACGACCCAATCAATTATAAATCCCCTTTACACAAATCCATCGATGCTCAGTGTTATCCTGACATCCAGATTTCGTCAAACGTGTTACTTAGTCAAGCGAACCGCGTTTTCGTGACAACTGTTCATTTAAAAAATTTTTAGACCTCACCAGAAATCTTGAATTTCAGTATTAAAGAAATTTTCCTTTAAGAACATTTCGGACTTATAGCTGATGACATCGACTTTCTTAGGACAACTTTCCAATGACTCTTTGTACTGTGCTCCGCCGCTAGAAATGGCTCACAAAATTGGTGCTAATTTGGTGCCGTGCACATTTAGTGAACTTCAGTGATTTTACTAGCCCAACTTACATTGCATTCAGATTGCTATTTTTGAACTTCAGTACTACCCATCACAAGTGAGTTGACACTGGTTAACTTTTGGAATGATCGGTGTTACATGGGAATTCAAATAGTTTATGTAAATCATATTATATTATATCATATTATAATTAATGATTTTAGTTTTTGTAAATATCGGTTTTCCTGCTAGCTTGTTCTTGGCTCGGAAATGCAAGATCACTACTAAAAATAGTTATGTCATTTTCCTTTCTTGTTTTTCGCTCGAGTTGTCGGAAAGGAAAATAATGCAGTGTTATGGCTTACGCTGCATATCATAGAATATATTTTGAAAAAAGTAGGCATTTTAACAATTTAAATGTACATGGAATTTCATAATTTTAAATGCTTTAAATGCCTGTTTTGAAAAGGAAGGAGTTGTTTGCAAATTTTATAACCATTAGCATAATGTAAATCTTGAAGTAAATTCCCAGTTTTGTTCAGGTGACGAAGCAAAGGGATTAGAGGTATAGTATCTAGATGTGACAGTTTCCTGAGTGATAGGGGTATTCGTCTCAAACCAAAATTTTAACATTTGATGGATAAGTTCATAGCAGAAAGGTGGGTTTTGTTTTATTCATAACTGTGGTGTGTATGCTGTTTTTTGTTGTTTTGTTTTCTGGTTGCCATACGAGACAGAGTGGTTTAAGGCAATTTGTAGCATGAATGGAACATTTAAGCTAAAACCTAAATAAATAAATATTTTTTTAAAAAGAAGTGGGGAAGTGTGTAATGTCGTAGCGATATAGGTAACGTATCAGACTACAAAACAGCGGTCCTCAGTTCTATTCCTGCTCGGTTTTAATACTTTTTTCAGTGCTCGCAATGTAATTGGTTGAAAAAATGCTGAGAGAAAGCAAAAGTTTTGTTTAGGCTATTCTTTACTCATATGAATAACTCCATTTTTCCTTGTCAAGCTAAAATAAACGGAACTTACTTTGTGGATGTATCTCATATAAAACTTTTAAGTACAAAAATGTTAACATATTTACAATAATATTGAATTTTCAGGTTGCAGGCAAGAGGGAACCAGAACAGGAAGCAGAGGCCCAGGCATGGATTGAAGCTGTGACAGTAGAAAGGTTTCCTGCCCGTGAGTAGAAAAGTCTGTCCATTTTCTGACAAACTGTAAAGAAGAAACTGAATAAATATGAACTTAAGTAGTGTTATAGTTAGGTTCATTATGCGATATTTTGTTAATTCAGAAACCAAGAATTAAATTATGACTAACCTATATAGACATGAACTATATAGTCTATAGGCGAAGTAACCCTAGAATAGAAGGTACGTTTGCAATTAAATATTTCATGACGGATTGCTTAACCATATCACAATTTTTATAAATGAAGTCTGATTTATCATATTGATAATCTCGACATTATAATCATTATAATAATAAAAATGGCATAATAGGTGTTCATGGTTCGGAATCCACTTGGCTTGCATTCTCTTGAACCAGGCACCAACTTAACCGTTCTTTAAGAATCCTAAAATATTAGATGCAAATGGCTCAAACATAAATACAACATTAATACAAGGAAACTTTTAACAAGGAAAGATATTATCGAAAAAGTAAGAAACACAGATTTTTCCTTGACACATATTACAGTGGGATTAAAAATATTTGTCTCAACATACAGAAAACAACTAATTTTCATCTAAATGAAATCAAATTGTCTGCCTAAGGAAAGATTTTTAAAAAAATCTTGACATTATATAGTATGTTCGTGGTAATAATACGATGAGAGATTTCACTTTATAAGTTTATGAGAAAAACATGGCAGCATTAAGTGACTTCTGAAATAATATCATATCAAACCGTTCCTTACTTGATACACTGTGATAAGTCCGTGGATGCACGGACTTTCCTTTAGAGGTACCAGACGTACTCTGTACACGTAGTCATGTACTACTTTTCAGGGTATACACTTTTGTACTCTCTCTTTTTTCAGTGAACTACTATTTTTTTCCATAGAGTTAGTAATTGAAAGATTAATAAAGTTTATTTTAGTCGTGTAGGTCTTGAAAGTTCAAATTTTAAAAAATGTACTGAAAACAAAATTCCTTACAAACATTTAAATGGTCGTTTCTTTTCAGAGCAACAAATTACTAAGGTCGGCACCTTATACTCACTTGTGAAGTATTGTTCAGCAAAAAAGAGAAAGTGTGGGTTTCGGGTCAGAGATCGGAAGCAGTAAGTAATAACAAAGCCACGACCTACCACTTGTTTGATTGTTATAGTGGTTGTGTAAGAAGGATATTTGAATTTTATTTAAGGCCTTCAGGCAACTTTGGCTCAGGCCGGATGGATGATGATGGGAGAATTGTTGGTATGAAGAAAGTGGGAGGAAACGGGAGAAAACCGAGAAAACCAAACACGAGAATTGTAAACTGCAAAGCCCATTTGGTACGAGCCTTGATCGAACCGGGAACACCACGCACAAGAGAAAAGCTTGCCAACTGACCGGTATTTCACAGGCATTCCACTACATTTATTTATTTGATTTATTTATTGACTTATTTTCCATGGCGGAGTTAAGGCCACAAATGCCTTCTCTTCCACTCAACCATGTATATACAAAATCTAAATAAGCTATCAATATTAATACTAGTATAATTTGATAATAATTAAGAAAAAGAATAAACAATAAATGAGTACACATAACTACACAAAGAAAAAAAAACACGTATAAACAGACACAATGCACGCACACACACACACACATCTACACACACATACACACACACACATGTTAACATTTTACAGAAAACTTAAGCCTGTTTACAATTTAAGGCTGATAATATATATGGATATACAACGATAATGATACTACTACTAATAACAATAACTAAAAAATATACAAAAATAACACCAGAATATTTAAAAAGAGCTGTGCATTCACTCTTATCCTTTTTTTTTTTTTCTACTGTTTATTTCATCGTCGAGTGTGTAAAGACTAGGAATTTAAATGAAGCAGGTCTGTAATCGACTTCGTAAACGTTGAGATGGACTGTAGTTGTCGTGTTTCGGGCGGAAGATCATTCCAAGCTTGGACGGTGGAAACAGTGAACGATTTGGAATAGGAAATAGAAGAGTGATGAGGGACCGAGAGTAATTGGCTTTCCCTTGACCTGGTGTTACGATCGTGGTAGGAGCTAAGGGCCTGAAAGCGTTCGTGCAAGTAAGAAGGTTGCTGAAGGCGAAGTATTTTGAAAAGAAGTGTTAGTCTATGTAAGTTGCGTCTTACATTAAGTTTTAGCATTGACAATTGTCTATAGGATGGAGTCAGGTGGTCTGAGTACTTGAGAAGGAAAATAAATCGAAGACAGGCATTTTGTACGCGCTGTAATCGCCTGGCTAGTTCATCCTTGAGATTGGTTAGAATCACATCGCAATATTCCAGATGAGGGAATACCAGTAACTTAACTAGAATTGATTTGATGTGGGTGGGCAAAAAATGTTTAAGTCTAGTGAGTTAGTGTAGGGACGAGAATGCTTTCTTGCACATTGCATTGATGTGTGGTTTCCATTCTAGTCGCTCGTCTAGGATTACACCGAGGTTTTTGACTGTCGTAGAATAGGGTATAACAGTCTGGTTTAGACATACTGCTGGAAGATTATCCTTTTGCATGTACTGAGCTAGTTGGTTGGACGATATACGTATACATTTAGTTTTTACTGGGTTAATTACTAACCTGTTTTTAGATGACCACTCGCTGATTATTTGAAGATCCTCATTTAATTTGGAAATTGTGGTTTCTAGGTTTTGTGGGCGACATGAAATGTATATTTGGAAATCGTCAGCGTACAAGTGATATTTACAGTGTGAGAGGACATATGGGAGGTCAATTACATTCATACAAAATAAAAGTGGTCCCAGGACACTTCCTTGGGGTACTCCATGAGTTAGGTAGCGCAGTGAGGAATTTTTACCAGCTATACTTACGAATTGTTTCCTATCGCACAAATAGTTTTTCACCCATCTAACAGCTCCCTGGGAAAAATTTAAAAAATGAGATAATTTCCGCAGTAAGATTTCGTGGTCAATTGACTGAAATGCCTTAGAAAAATCTAGAAGCGTAAGGTAGGTGATCTCTCTTCTATCTAGTGCCAGCCTTATATCATCCGTGATGCATGCTAGAGCAGTAGCCGTACTGTGATATTTGCGGAATCCCGATTGAAGTGGATCCATTAAATTGTATTCTGTTAGGTGTGTCCGAATTTGGTCGCTAACAATGTATTCAAGCGCCTTTGAGAGGGCGGGAAGGATGCTGATCGGACGAAAATCGTCCACATTTAATACGTTTTGTGTTTTGGGGAATGCTAATACTTGTGCTATTTTCCAGTCAGATGGGAAAGTACCAGACATGAGGCTGAGATTGAACATATTGGTTATTGGATTTATAATATATGGTAGGATCCTTTTTATAAAAAGAATAGAAATTTGATCGTTGCCTACAGCAGATGATTTTATCCTGTATATAGCTTTTTTAACTGTTTCAGGGCCAATACATTCAAAGGAAAATTCATTTAGAGTATTTTGATGATTTGCATTATTTGTATCAGATAAGTTGAATTTGACTGGATTTGTAAGTTTTATATTAGCGAAATTATTGTTGAGCTCATCTGGCGTGAATTTATTACTAATTTGTTGCTTTATTCTCTTTCCTTTAATACCCAATAAATTTAGCTTGTGCCACATTTCTCTTTGGTTAGTCGTATTCTCTATTATGTGCATCGCAAAGTTTTGTTTCGATTTTCTAACTAACTGAGTGCATTTGTTTCGTAAAATCCGAAATGTTTCGAAGTAGTTCTGCATATTTTCATTGTTTCTTTTTCGGGCTCTTATGTACCTTCTGTAGGCAGCATCCCGTGCAGACATAAGATTACGGATCTGTTCGGTTATCCAAGGACATGGGGGGTGGGAGACGCGTCTAGTAAGGGGAGGGGCGTGTTTGTTTAGTATTTTCATTAATGAATCGTTTAGAAATTGTAACTGGTAATCTATTGAGGGACTATTATACCTTACATTCCAGGGGACATTTGATACGTCAGCACGTAAAGCAGCGTCATTAATTTTAGAGAAGTCTCTATAGGTTATTAATTTTGACATGCGTTTACTTTCGAATCTTAGAGAGTAGCAAGCAAATATCATATCATGGCGTGATATTCCCGGAATAGAAAGTTGCCCGTGATGGAGAATTTTCTGAATGTTACTAGTCAAAATCAAGTCTAAGAGGGTCGCTGAAGTAGTTGTGTGAAAGGTGGGGGTTTAAGGGACACATAGAGAGGCCCAGAGAGGATATGATATCACGAAAATTTTCGCTTTCTTTTTTCAAAGATGTCATATCAACATTCATATCACCAAGGATCAGGGCGTGTTCATAAAATGGCAAAAACTGTGAGATTTCATCTTCAAAGTTTTGGAAGTTAGCCCGAGGGGGTCTGTAGATTACGCTGATTAGAACAGGTTGGTTGCGGATCCGACATTCTAATATAATGTACTCTGAGCTAAAGTCATATTCAGGCGGCGACATAGCGAGAATTTTTGCTTCGATTTGTTCATTGATGTATATCGCAACTCCGCCTGCTCCTTTCAGAATCCTATCATTTCTAATTAAATTAAACCCGGGTATATGATAAAGATCGTCACTTAAAGTTGGCTTGGCCCAAGTTTCGCTAACGAGAATGAAATGTAGGTTACTTTGGGGGAGGATTAATTCTTGAAACTCGTGAAATGTACTCAGGAGAGATTGTGTGTTTAAGTGAATGACATCCAGTGAATGGCCCTGAGGAACTCTCTCTCGAGTTCGGTTTTTAACAATAGCGCGGTGGTTGAAAAAGTTGCCGGGGTGGAAGAAGGCAAAAAAAGGTCGCTGCCCCCGCATGGTGAAACTGGAATTTGTGGGAGTGCTTGGAAGGCTTCTCGAGTCGGTGTTGCAACCTCTGTTTCTATATCCGTTTTATTCATATACTACACAACAATAAAATAATAGAGAGAGAGAGAGAAAGTGAATTCTGAGTTATATACAAACTTACCACCACTCGACGATGAAATGTATTTACTGGATACAAGGTTATTGATGTAACACACTATCGTGGAGTACAGTTTTTTACTATCTTGGAAGAGTAACACATACACGAGAGGGATTGATATTTTTGTATATACAGCCCTCGTAATAAATGATAACTGGCACACGCTATAAGACATATATAATAACTCACACACACACCAACATACACACCAACACAAACACACAAATACACACATAGTGATGTCACACCGTTTTGAAGTCATTCCTAGCAGAGTAAATAGAAGGAGACACTTCTTGGTTTTCTTCACAGTATTTCCTGGCTTCACTTCCTTTCCTATATGATATCTTGCAGTTCACATTCATTTGTTATAACACGTTTTGTATTTCCAATTAAAACAAAAATGCGTCCGTCTGTGACTAAAGTCGGTACAGACCTCTTACCGGTATTTTATTTCCGATAATCTCCATAGTGAGACGATAATCAGATCTGGAATCCGTGTTTCCAGTTCTGACTCGCCAAATACTCCTTTGTCTGTCTTCACAAGGCTCGGGCTCAAAATGGCCCGGAGAAGGCCGCAACGCCGTTCCGCCTCTTCAATATGGTAATAAATTGACAAAAAAGGACAATAACATGTTAACGAAGGTGAAACGTACCGTTTCGTGAAAATTTCAATTTCGAGGCCTGGTTTTTCCTCGTTCCGTTTCAATTTTATGTGCTTTTTTTTTTCTAAGTGAGGCACATTTTCAATTTCTTTGATATCCTTCTGCATATTTTCTGTAAATTCTTTACGCATTCTTTTGTTTAATTTTCTGGTCATTTTTTAGGTGCAGATATGTTCAAAAGATAGTAATATATTTACAGAATATTCCGCAGATTTCCAGCTATTTCCCTCGCAGAGGGAAATTTCGCCTAGTAGAGGGAAGTTCCCTGACGTTCAAAAATATATGCATAAGCTGACATTCACGCTATAACCCAGTACGAACAATCACGCTACATATTCTAATTGTGTTCACAAATAAATATCGATTTAGAAACCAAAGAGAAGGTCTCAAAATCTTAATAAATTAAACACAGAATGTGATATCAGTTCATACTCTTTCGTTGAAAAACTTTATTATATGGGCCAGTCTAGTAACTTAGGTCCTCGGCCCGTCACGATTCGCCCCTTAGCTATTAAAATCCATAACCATGCCGGGACTCGAACCCGAGACCTTCGAGCCTTTGGCGTACCGCCGCAGGCCGCACTTCCACCGCCGGCACACTCTTTCGTTGAAAGCTACGGAAATTAACAGTGACTACTGTAAGAAGTCCCAAGCATGGGGGCCGAAAATATTGAGTGATGCCTCACACCTAGGCATCACAAGTCGGTGTATAAAGGTGTGATACTCCGCTATCAATTTGGGGTGTGTATGCAAATCAAAAATTGCATTAATCTGGTGCTCAAACAAAGTGAAGTTAATTACTTTACCTCCCGAAATTTTAATTGCCAAAATTATACTAGGTTTAAAAGCAGAAAAGGTTGAGCACCTTGAATTTTGAAAATAATACAGGTGCAAAACAAACAAATCAAAATAATGCGGTAGAACAAGAGAATCTATACATCTGCGACAAACCTTGCATTCTCAATGAATTTTTGGGATGAAATAGGCGCAATATTTAGCCACACCCCATCTGGAAAAATCCAAGTAGTTGCCTGTAAAGAGAACACACATTCCAATGCAAACATTAGATGCACTTACCTTACAGCTAGTTTCAGATCCCATTCAGAGGCAGGTGGAAAATTGATCCAGGAAATTAGACACAGGAGGTTGAATTTTAGAAATTCACTCGGGATTTATTTTACAAAGTTGAATGAAGAAGATGCTGGTTTGATTTTAGAAACAGCGACACTTTTGATCATACGATCAAACATTTTGATGGCTTTTAAACACTCAAATGCCATACTCTTTTACACACACTTGAATCACTTCTTTCAAAAAAAAAAACAAAAAAAAAACACTGAGATTAAAACATACATAATTATAATTTTTTTAAATATTTTTATGTATCAGATTCTAGTCTTTCTAGTCTCTTGGCCAAGAAAAACTGTAATTTTAAATGATATTCTTCCTGTTGATGAACTGCTGCAGTCGAGCGTTCATTTGAATGCAGAAGGTCTCTGGTTCCATTCCTGGATCACGCCGGTCACTTTGTTTAGGGAACTTTCATGAATGGTGTAACATCTTAATCTCGGAGATTAAACATTTAGTTATGTTTCTCAGGTGTAATCACAGATTAACGCAAGATGGAGCACTTGAAATGAATTGGAGTTTTCACGCTCACTTAGTATGCCATTGTTCTTACTGGAGAAATACACATGAAATGTCACTTCAGTACCAAAATCGTACAAGAAGAATGAGGGAAGTGTCTCTGCCGTCACTCCCGGGAAATGGATGACTTTGGTTTAATCACGGGAGGATCTCCGGTATCGGACGTTAAACTAGATCGGGACACACTGGCCAATGAATAGGCCTTGAGTCCATGAAATGTTCCAGCTGTGTCACGAAGTTCAACTGATTATTTGGCACATAATATTTGAAGCAGCACACTTGTATATGAAGTTAAGAAATACGATTAATTAAATATTTACACGATATATATATAGGTTAGATTTGCGCTTTCATTCTGTCACGTGAGATGTTGAGTCGAAGAAAAAAATGTTTTCTTTCACGAGACTGCGTGTTCCTTATGGAATGTTTACACGTCACAGAATGAGTCACTGTGGTTCATTGCTGCTATACATTTGTTGTGTCTGAATACACTACCACAGACACAAACGAAGTAAAAGTGTTCACTGTCTGTTCTCCTTCGAATTGATTACGCTACACACATGATAATGATTGTTCAGTGGGCAGCGGTAGCCACTACCACCGATTGCTATTCACAACAATGCATCGCAATCACACGCGACGCGAACTTTTATCGGTTTGATACTTCCACACGAATTTCAGAAGTTTATGTTGACACTTTCACAAATATCGAACAACTAACTCTGCAACCAACCTTACGGGTGCACTCTTCCCGCCCTGCGAGAGTAAGTACTCGCTCTGAAGGTGCTATCTAGCATACCGCAACAGAGTTGTCACATATACCTGGCTACAGGATTACCAGTTTTCATTGATTTAACGAACACTGTATTTTTACATAAAATGAACAAATAAAAGATAATACACTATTTGCACAATTTTAGACATAAACTATATACATAATGAGACTATATTACACCATATTAGATTATGACAACACTTAAAAATTAAAATAACAACATATAGTCTGCTTCAGCAGAACGAAACCAGCTCTGTCTTTAGCTGACATCTGGTGGCGGATCTGAGAAATACCAGTGCAGCATGGATGGTGGGAGTACAAGATTCAAAAACATAGTGTATTTGAATAAAATGTTAAATACTTAATGAAACAAGATGTATGAATGAAGAAGAAAGGTGGACATGATGGGAAATTTAATTTAAAGTTTATATAGGCAAATAGAAAAGAGTGACAATCAACAGGGAAAAAAATAAACAGTACATTCAATGCTTGCACGAGGTCAATGCCTTGTTAATACAGACGTCACCTTTTTGGCAGCTGGAGTAGTAAACAAAATAGTGCCTGATGGGATATACACATAACATTGAATTTAGGCAGTGGTATGGGGAACCCGATACATGAAAATAATGCATGAAAGAAACGATTGTCCAAGAAACCTTTTTGATAGCTGAAAAAACAAACAAAATTATACATAGTTATGGACTACTTGCAAAGTTAAGTATCACTCCGCTGGTCTAACGGGACATGCTAGTCTAGGCCCGTTTCGGGTTGGAGACATGAGAAGGGAGACTTGGTAAAAAACGTCATCAAGACTAAAAATCACACGTCTTTGTCCACTGATTTTCACAAGTTCTTGCTGTGTACAAAACAATGACATTCATGCCGACACTATGTCGCCTATGTCCAGTGTAGCAAAGATGACATATTTGTGGCTGTAACCAGCTAGAGGTCTCTTGGACTATAGTACATCTGATGTTTTATGGTTCCTTTAGTGGTTACAGAACAGGGCAATGTTTTAACACTGCTACTTGCCATCCAAACTTTCAAATGTCCTTGGTCATCGACCTGGTAACTGGGGCGCTACTGAGTCCTGCTAGCCAAAATGCTGTGGTTTTTAAATTCGATGTCCAAAATCGCCATGTTTTAATAAAGTATTTTCCAGATATCTGCTGAATTTAATCATAATTGGTTAATTCCTTTGTCCAATAGTATTATAATCCTTCTGCTGATTTAAAAAGAAAACGAGAAAAAAATAGTACGCTATAATCGTATGTATCTACAAATCTGCTTATCTAGCTATTTGCAATTTGATATGCAAATAGCTTGTTGCTACGTGCTATACACACTACTGTTTAACGGGTTCGGTGAGTGGTTACCGTGGCAAGATTATAATAAAGTCCAATAGTGTCACAGGTTCGAATACCACTCGTCGACAGTATTCTTTTTAATTGTAGATTAATATTGATGATCTTCACTATTATCAGTGTTTTTCTTTGTTTGATATCTAATTCACGTATGATACTTCTACATTTTACCACAAACTTAACTGATATTTCAAGAAGCTTTTAACTATTTTTAGTAAGGAAAAGTAATCTGAAATCCAAATGATTTTTTAATAAAGAATCTGACAATAAAAACTTACGTGTGTCAAAAATATTCAGGAATAAAATAATTTAGTGATTACTGTTTTTAATTGCCTGTACTCTCTTGACAAAATACAAATTAATGAAAATTGAAGTTCTAACTTATTACATCAACATAGGTCAAATTAGGCTGATTTACCAGCAGCTGCTGGAGGTTCACACTTGGTTTACCATCGCTGGTAATAAATACTGCTGGTAGCGATAATACAGAGTGATCCATATAAAGCTTTACAATTTTAATTACTTATCACTTCCTTGGGTAAGCAAATCCTCCTCAGAACAAGTAGGTGGCTGACCGAAATAGCTCAAGAGCCAACAATTACAGCCGCCACGTGCTAGAAACCTTGTCTGACAACCCAGAGAAAAGGGGTACTAACACCGGACAGAAACAGCAAGAGAGCCGATCATATAAAATGCACTTTCGGTCGCGTCCCCGTGAAGTCTCGTCACACTTCACCAACCGAGGATTTACTTCCCTAAAGAAGGGTAAAGAAAGGAACGTGAAACTTCACATTTAAACGGGCTAATGGGTAACACTCGTAAAGAGTCAATTTTCAATGATACTCAGACTGGAAACTGGCTAGCTGAACCTTCTCAGCGAGGTCACTCGAGAGCTAAGACAGTTTCACCAGACTGGGTTATCACCCACAACCACGCTTCGGACGAGTAACATAAGGCATCAGACTGATACAGTAGAAATGATTTATATGAAATGTAATATATTATACTAGAAAGAACATTCGAGTACTGGAGAAAACCCGAAGAAGGAGCATGCGATCCCCGGAACGTAAATAAACATGAAGCATAGCAAAGAAAAGATGTAAAGTAAAACGAAGGAAAAGAGGGGTGGGGGGAGAAAGAGAGAAAGAATTTCCCGCCCCACATGAGGAGAGAACTTTGAGAACGACCCACCCCACAGCACAGAAAGGTGCCTGAGTAGAACTAACCTCCAAGAGAACTTTCAACGTAAATATGTAGCACAACGACATATCGTAGAACACGTTAAAGCATTACACTGCGAGTACATTTAAAAAGTATTTGAACTATACAACTAACCGTATACTACAGTAGGACCCGTGACGGTTGACTTCACCAGTGGCATACGTCGTATTCTGCCAGAAAGAGGAGTAAGGAGAACCAAAGTTCTGCCAGAAGACAGCGATATTGTCGCCTAGTGTTCAAGGTCACTGTAGTAAATGTACCAAATTTCAATACCAGGAACCCATGAACCCAGTTCATGAAAGATATTAAAGTAAACCCCAAACAATGATCAATTTACAATAATCAGGTTACGTGCATTCACTTTAAATAAAGTAACAAGTTAAAGAAGATCGTAGCAACACTTGCATTGCACACAGCAGTTTGCCTTCAAAACGTAACACCTTCATGCAAAACGCAAAACTTAAATATTGAGCTACTACTACTAAAACTTCTACTTATTAAAGCTTTCACAATGAAAATTTATAAACCGTTTTTACTCATAGTTTATTTCAATAAAGAAACATATTCGGTTAAGTTATGAACACACAGAGTAACATTTTGTTCTAGGTTAGGTATTACAAATTTACTCTGGAAAATAAACCATTTCTGACCAGTTAGGAAAATACATAACTTGAAGAAAATATTCCCGACAGATTGTAGTTTCGGTTTGTGAAGGGAAAAAAATATTTCGATTCCATCTGGTCAGTTCTATGAAATGTATCTAAACATTTGAAACCAGTTGGACAGAAATAATGTTTAAATAACGAGTTCATTTTTAACAATTCAAGTCCAAATTCTTGTTTATCGAAATAATTTGTAAATCGTTTTTTATATGAACATGACTTCGTATAAGTTAAGTTATTTTACGTAATTCGAAATTCTGACCCTTTCTTGAACACCATATGAAAATTTACAGTTTACGTTGAGTCAGTTTCATTAATAGCACTTACCCAATAAGTTCCAAACAATAAGTAATGTGAGTACAAGGCGGATAGAGGGAAGCTCTATGCATCCAACCTGTCATTACAAACAAGTTTCAATGTTGGAACAAAATTCTGTAATAATGGCTTAAATTTTTTACACATGTTTAATTTAGAACAAGTCTTACGATCGTGTCAGTTATTCGAATATTCCTCGGTAAAATTTACATGTTAACGATCGAAAGAAAACTTACGCCATCTACCACTGAACGTAGATACTAAACCTTTACTGTAGGAAAAGTTTATAGTGAGCTTTTTCGGAAACTAACATATTTTCCCAGGAGTAGCTAAAACATATTTAAAAAGTTTAAATAAAAAAACATTCTAAATCTCAAATGTGAGAATCTGTCAAATAATGAGAAGGTGAGGGGGAAATACGTTAACGGGCAATAGCTATTGTATAGCACAGCAACTTAAACATACAGGCAGCCCATGTTCACCGTACCAGCTTACTTTGCATGCTGAGAATTGCAGCTTGTATATCAAAAATTAAACATTCGACCAGAGTATTAAGTGACAACCGCAAACAAATATTTTAAAGAAAATTTAGTTTCAAAAGTCCAAAACCGCAATAAAAATAATTTCACAAAATTACGAAGATGTCTTCCTTCACTAACGTATCCGGAAACATGCAAACAGAGACGAAACTTTATCCAATAATTCAAACTGTTATTTCTCAGCTAACCTGGTAGTGGTGAAGATGACTTTATTGGGTTTAAACTACATACGTATACTCATTACCTGTCTGGCAACTGAATAACGATAATGCGAATACTTTTAATAAGATTTCACCTTTTTTGGAAATTGGAGTTCAGTTGCGTGCCTTTACTCCTTAGCCATGTCGAGGTTTTCTCACTTACAAGGATACGCCCCTTTCACTACCTACGATGACAATCGAAATGCGCATCAGACAACACTGTTAACAGATCCTTATTTCTAACCAGAGAGACCGAAATTCTCACATTTCAGCACTCTAAACAAAAGATCAAATTACCACGATTCCCTAACATGAAGAAATTAGAAATATTAAGGAAGATTATTTAAATTAATAATTATTCCCGAGCAAAGCCTTACTCTGGCGGGAAGATCTTCCAATAGAAAAGAACCACGTAACTAGGATGAATCATTGATTCCTGTCCAATGATAAAAACGACACTGTTCATGCAATCAGTTGATCGGTAATAAACGCAAGATGCTTCAAAAAGTAGTTAAAGAGAAACTAACTTTACGCAAGAATAAAGAAAGGAAAAGAAAACGATAATATATACCTTTGCTCGAAAAATGATAAGCGATGGTCAAAGAGTACTAATGATCCGGAGATCAGCACAGTAAACATCCTTCCCTGTTGAAGCTCAATATAAACGAAACAAAACTGTCTGAAATAAAACAATGAAATATAGCTTCAAGGTCGTTACAACTGTAAATTTGAAATTGTATTGCGTTGTCGAATTGGCTCCAGCAGAATCGGTTACGGCCCATGGCTTAAATTATAATACGAATGTCGTCCATATTCCCTATCATTAAAAAGTTGAACAGTGAAAGCCTACGTTTTTTTAAACAATCATAGTGTTGTTACATTTCATACCTGGAAGGTAGGACATAGGTAACTTTTCGACAAAACATGGCCGCAGTGTCTCAGCGGGGTGTGAGGTTTCTTTGGACTGGTCCTACAAGGTTACTAGGCACCTGACCTGAGCCAGATTTTTTGTTTTGAAGCCTTTGATGAGCATTTTATTGCTTGATGAATAATAAGATTAATTTTTGGAACTTTTTGGAGTTGTAGAAGACTTGAGGAACGCACCTAACTTAAATTTTGTTTTACATTAATTGCATTGATATATATATATATATATATATATATATATATATATATATATATAT